>CANUEP010150354.1:0-64421 GCA_947857235.1 Jatropha podagrica | reverse complement strand
TTCAAACTAAAATACTAAAAATTAACTAATCAATTACCTAACAATATAATAAAATCAAATAATCAAAATTCTAACAATTAACCATAAATATTAAAATTTAGCTAACTAATTAATTATCAAAATTTAACTAAATAAATCTGAAAATAATTAAAGTTAGTACCAATTAATTTCACAGTCCCAATAATTCACAGATCGAAATGGGTGGTGGCTGGGACGGTGGTAGTGTGGAGGAGTGGGTGGCGTGACGTCGTCGACTTGCTGGGACGGCTGAACGGAAGACTGCTGATGGCGGCAGGAAGGGCAGCAGCTGGGTCTGGTTCGTGCAAAGGAGAGGCTGGACTGAGCTTGCTGGAACCAGAAATCGAAGAGAGAAGGAGAGAGAGACGCCGTGCGCAGTGGAGATGGCAGAGACAGCGGCGCGCGGAGGAGGAGCCGCTGGAGCTTGGTGCTGCGCCCGGTGGCCTGCTGAAGTTTCGGTGGCCGGTGTAGTGGAGAGAAGGCGGAGACAGAGAAAGAGGGGCTGGAGGTGGCTATGGCGCGGTGGTCGGCGCAGTGAGGGAGTGGCAATGAGTGGGCTGTGAGAGTGAGAGAGAGTTGAGTGAAAGAGAGGTGTCGATGTAGAAAAGAAAAAGAGGAAAACAAAAAGAAAAAGAGAGAAAAGAAAGAAAGAAAAAGGAAAAGAAAAAAAAAAGTACAATCGATAATTTATCGACAGAAAAAATAGTAACGTACAGTATTTTAAAAAATATTTAATTTGGGTACAATTTTAATTAATTTGGTCCAATAAAAAAAATTGATCCAATTTTTATTCGATTCACTGTTACTCGATTAATTTTAGAGCGAATCAAAATAGTGTTTGATCCCGATAATATTACGTGGCATAATATTATTGACTAATAATTAAATTTAAACAAGAATTATTTGAAATAAAATTTTCAGGGTATTACAATATATATGTTATGAATTTTTTTCAATTTATTTGTATAGTTTTTATGCTTATCAATAAAATATCAATTTTATTTATTTATTTATTATTATTATTATTATTTTGCTTCCTAGAGAGGAGGTTAAAGAAAAATTGAAATATTAAATTTAATAAATATATTTAAAATGACAAAGGAAGCTAATAAAATAACATCTATAAAATTAAAAAAAAGACATTTAATAAATTAAAAAGATAGATAATTAATATTTTTATTATTTAAATATTACAAAATTATATATAATGATCATATTTTTAAATTAATATTCAGTTATGATATATATATATATTCAATTTTAAAATTTTTTTATTAGATCATTTAAGATATTTTTTTAAATTTAAAAATTAGTACTTATTTAAAGTAATTATCTATATTCATATATGATTTGACTATTTAATTTTTTTTCCATCTATTTACAATAATTTTATAATTTTATATCTATATATCTTTATTATTATATTTATACTTATTTGCAAAAATTTTATATATATCCATATATAATGTGGTTACTTTATTTTTTATATAAATATTTATTTTATATGTATAAAAAAAATTTAATATAATATATGATAATAAAATAATAAAATAACCCGCATTGGCACGGGCATTTGTCTAATTATTAATGTTCCACTATAATTTTTTTTTTTTTTGAATAAACTTAAATGTCGTTGAATATTTAAAGAAAAGAATTTAATCAATGAAAAAATAAAAAATAAATCCCGAAAGGATTGGTCTAATGAAAACAACACTGAAAATAAATTCGCTAATTTTCTTTTTCCTTTCTTTTTTTACGCATCTAGAAATTTATATTCAACGTCCATAAATGTCAAAGTTAGCCACTTATCATATTTTTATAATTAAACTCGCTGTGAAATTATATAATATAAAAAATAAATTATTCTTCAGTGCTTGTCTCCCAATATAACAAAAAGGGTGATGGAATCTTTTTTTTTTTTTTTTTTTTTTTTTTAAAATTATAAAAAAAATTTAAAAGTAAAATAAGATATTAGTATTGATCGTGAAAAATAGAGGAGGCCGATGATAAATAAATAAAGAGAAGTTCAGCCTAATAACGTCACTTGAAAGGTTACTTTAGACAAATGATCTGTCTCCAAGTTCTACGATGTCGTATTAGTTGAGCAATTTCTACCTTGTGATAAATATGATTCAATTTAGTCCCTCAATCTCTTCCCATAAACTTAAAACGAGCACAGTAAGTACAGTTGTTAATTTCAGAATTACAAGTTTGTGAATAAATATACCAAATTACCGTTCTTTTTTTTTTTTTTTTTTGACCTTTTTGTTTTAATAGTTTGGAATTGGGACTTGGGACAAGCTAGCTAGTAGTGATTGGCAATGGCAATTTTTCAACTTGGAGTGTTTGGTAAGCCATTATTATTACTCGTAGAAATTAAAATTCCATTTTCACTGATGCTTGAGAAATATGTTTATGTGCTGCTTTTTTTTATCAATCTTATGTATTATTTATTATTTACGCTATATATATATATTTAAGTACATTAAATTAATTTCTATTATAAGATCACCAAATATGGAAGCCCAACCCGTCCTTGTTCACTCTCTGCCATAGAACTGTATGCTCCAAATTTAACCTCCCTCACTTAAGAGACATAAAATTTACTTGTATTCCTTCGTTAACCATGCCCCTACCCACATTGGATAAGGAAAGCGTGAACTCAAGCGCAGATTGAAGCATTAGGGTTTATTTTTTTGCTCACGTATATTTATTAAATAACGATTAAACTTTTACTTGAAGAGAGAGAATCAATTTTGTTGTTTCTCATTTTATATTTTCATAACTGTTCTAAGAGAAACCACTAATCCTTCTCCCTTTCGTTCATAAAATCAAATCCTCCAACTTGAATTGAGTAGAGAAGGGCGATAAATCTTTGTGAATGATTATGAAGATTGTTGGAAATAGGAAAGATTGGATCGTCAAATTTCAAATCTAGGGTTTGCATTGGTCATTGATTATACATCGATCATCCAATTTCAGAATATAGTCGTAGACAAACTGTTCGATTAAAGATATCATATATATATCGAACTATGGACCACGATTATTCGGATGTCGACAATATGAGGTAATTTGATAGAAGTTCATTACAGCATATTCTATTACTTGAGTATTATTTAATTTGCAAAATTTAGAGGGCCACTGAAAAAACAATGAAAAATATACTTTAGACCTTTAAATTCATGATACATTATTTATAATATGTTAAGCAAACATGTTTTATTTATGAAGTGACATGTGACTTATCCTTCTTATAGGTTTCCACTTGACTTTTCTTCTTCATTTTGTTTTTTATCATGTAATTATTATTTTCAATTAATTCTCAATAAAACATATAGTGTTTTTTATCATAATATTGATAATTAAAATTACAAAATATTTAAATTTATTTATTAAATTAAATTAGAATATTACAAGTTATGAAATTGTTTATCTATAAATAAATTATTTGAAAGTTATAATTTTTTTTATATAATCAGGATGTGTAATTTCCCTCGACCAACACTTTGTTGATATTAGAAAATAATTTTAATAAAAAATGATGTTAAAACTGAAGTTTAATATTAAAAATTGGTATGTATTAAAATTATGCTGAAAACATATTTTATAGTAATTAGTGATGATTGAAGATGATTCAATTTTTTATAAAAAAAAAGGCAAAGATGATTTAGTAATATACATTTCAATATAATTTTTTAAAATTCCTTTAAATGGTATTCAATTTTAGGAATATTATAGTAGAATTAAATTAGAAAATATCTTTTACTGATACATTTTGTGAAGAGCACTAACATAAAATGCAATTATTTAATTTATTTTTTTAAAAAAATCTAAAGCGAAATAAAAGGGGTAAATCCAAATTCTTTTGAATTCCACTATTTTTAGACTTTGAGTGGTTAAAGCCAAACTTGAAACCTCCTCTTAAAAGGGAAAGTAGCAACTAGCAACTCATTTTTCTAGCAACTAAACCCTAAACTAGGAAACTCTTAATCCATAAATCTCCAAAACAGTATAAAATCCAAATTACAAAAAGACCCCTACAATCAAAAGAATATTCCACTCTTGTCCTATTCACGCTACAACAGCTCTCAAGAAACCATAAACCAGCTTAGAGAAAGAAAGCTCACAAGAGAAAGAAAGGGATAGCAAAGAAAGAGAGAGTTCGTGGTTTTCTTTAAAAGCCACCATTTAAGACCATACATGTATAAATATTTAAGTAATCTATATACATACATACATATTAACATGGTGCGTATTCTGTAAGCCGTTTCTTTCTTCAACTTCTCTGTACACTCACAAGCCCATAACTCAAACCCTAGATCCTATACTTTTCTTTTTTTCTTTTCTTTTCTTTTCTTTTATTTTCTTTCTGGGTTTTGTTTTACATTACTGTTAAGTGTTAAACTATACCCATTTCGGAGAAAGACGCACACTTAAATCACTTTCCTTCTCCTTCTCTTTTATTTATGTTCTTCTCTTTTTAATTCTCCAAATTCTCTGTCTTAGATCTGCACAATTTTGCTATTGTTTATACATTTGGTTTTAGTCAGAATTCTCCACAATCAGCACCTGAACCTGACAATTCTGTTAATGTTGGTTTTTGGATCGGTTCAAAACTAAATATCCAGTTCTTAATATGCGTTAATTTGGTGGTATTTATTGCGAATTTTTAAGGAGAACATTTTGTGATATCTAAAGTTGATTTCTTTTTATTGGTTGAGGTTTTTGGTCGCTCATTTCTCACGCGATCTGGTCAATTGATTGAGATTTTGTAATTTCATTTGGAATGCGTGATATATTTGATTAAAATTAGATCTGGGATTTTGTTTTTTATCATGCTTTATATGTTGTAGTTTTGGAATTTTAATTATTGGGTTATCAAATGGCAATGCCACCGGGAAATGTGGTTATATCGGACAAAATGCAGTTTCCCGCTGGTGGCGGCGGGGTTGGTGGTGGGGGAGTTGGAAATGAGATCCATCAACAGCACCACCATCGCCAACAGTGGTTCCCTGTGGATGAGCGTGATGGGTTCATTTCGTGGTTGAGAGGGGAGTTTGCTGCCGCCAATGCTATAATTGACTCCCTTTGCCACCATTTACGGGCAGTTGGGGAGCCTGGCGAGTATGACTTAGTTATAGGGTGTATACAGCAGAGGAGGTGCAATTGGAACGCTGTGTTGCATATGCAGCAATATTTCTCTGTAGGAGAGGTGATTTTGGCATTGCAGCAGATATCATTAAGGAAGCAGCAGCAGCAGCAGCAACAGAGGTATTATTATGATCAGAACAAAGTTGGGGGAAAGGAGTTTAAAAGGTTTTCAGGTGCAGGGTTTAACAAAGGACAGAAGGGTGGTGGCGGTGAAGTAGTAAAAGAAGCAGTTAATTCTAGAGTAGAAAGTCATAGTTTTGATGGGAATTCTTCTGGTAATGGAGGGAGTGAGAAATTTGAGGAGATCAAATCTGGTGCTGATGGTGGGAAATTGGATGATAAGAGTGTAGTTCTTGCTGAGGATAAGAAAGGTAACTATACTGGGTCTAATATTTAGCATGTAATTTTATTTAGTTTCATTTGATTTAGTGTTCATATAATCGGATAGGAAACTGGCATGTTGCTTATTAAGAACGTTTTTCCATATATGAATATTTCTTGAATAGGCATTTGCATAAATCAGGGAAGAAGCTTTGTATGTTGATTTTAATTTGACTTTGTCAAGGAGGATGATTAGGGAAGTGTTTTATACCAACGATTTTCACCCTTCTTCTTGTTCGTAATTTTTTTCCTTTGTTTTCCAGGAAAAAGTTACAGTTATGTTTTCTACTCTGAAATCATATCAATTAGAAGAGCCTAGGAATTTGATCCCAAGCGCTTTGTTTTGGAGCCTAGTTAGGTGTATTCGGTTTAGATGGTGAAGTCTTACATCTCTCGCAGCTTCTTGCATTTTAATATGATAATATGTATGTTCTTGATATTACCAAATTTTTTGCTCATAGAAGAAAACTGAAAAGCCAAAATTTGTGCGGCCTATCAGTGTGGAGAGGCAAATCTTAGTGTCCACAGTTAGTTTGTTGGAAATTTTGAATGTTAACAATGTTCTCTCTCTCTTTTGTTTCTAAAGTTGACTGGTTAGTCTAATCTTTCTTCTCTATGGTCGTGAAGTCAAATTAGTGTTACTATTCTTTTGTTTTTTACTTCTGTTTTGTTTCCTGATGGGAACATTATATACTCTTGTCTTATTAATCCACAAGTTACTAAATTATGAAAGATGCACGACTAATTGAAACTATGTTGTGTACTTGAAGATATTTTCCTGGAAACATTGATATTATTATTGTCCTTGTCATGAGAACAGATGCTGCAGCAAAACCACATGTAGATAACCCCTTGAAGACTTCTGGAAATTCAGGAGAAACCTTGTCTGGGAATTTAGAAGCTGAGGCTGAGGCTGTGGATGAGCAATCCAGTATTAAAGGTTACATACTGACACTGTATTTCAGACTCATATATTTTAATTTTCTCTGCTGAAGACTCGGTTGTTGGGTGCCTCACATGTTCATTTGCTTTCTTAGTGGAAGACTGAAAAGCTCACTATTTTCTGAATATATATGTTTTTCTAGAATTACTATTTATTTTTAGTGATTGCCTTGTGTTTCATGCTGTATTTATTTTTCTTTTTTTGTTGTTATTTTATTATTGAGACATTTTGCAATATGATACCAGAGAATGATTCACATTCCAGTCAGAATCAGAATGTTAAGCAGACTCTTGTGATCACTCCAAAAACATTTGTTGGTGCAGAGATAGTTGATGGAAAGACGGTAACAGTTCAACCGTCATTTGTTTATTTGAATTTCTGGATGAATTTATTCCTTATCTTAGATCATTGTTTTAAGTTCTCTTGGTTCTTCTACTTCAAAAATGTGCTTACCTTTGATCTAGGTCAATGTGGTTGATGGACTCAAATTATATGAGCAATTACTTGATGATGTGGAAGTTTCAAAGCTTGTTTCGTTGGTTAATGATTTGAGAGCTTCTGGGAGAAGAGGACAATTTTCAGGCAAGTTCTCTGTTTTATCATTCTTTACATTAGAAGTTAATACAACCTACCAACCTTTCTAGTATCCTTCCATATTGCCTTTTTTAATAACCATTTTGATGATCTGATGAAATTTAAGCTGGTTTTCTTATAAGAATTTTCATCAGGTATTAAGGTGCAGTAACTAAGAAGTGTTTGCTAGTCATGTATGTCTAAGAAGTTGTTAAAGTTAAGATTGTCGAATACAAGTGTTATTCCTCTTGCTCTATTATTGATGCAAACATGAGTGTCACTGTGCTTATACTGATGTAAGTAGTTCACATCATATGACTGTAATATAATAAAAATTTTGTACAGAAGAAATATGATAACCAACTATGGTTGGTGATTGTTGCCTTTTTTACAAATTATTACCTGAATGTCGCCACAAGTAGTTGCTACTTTTAAGTCACTGTCTGTCTCCCTGATTTGTTCAAAATGGTTGTTTTTTATTACAACTAAAGTACAATTGTCTTTTATGGTACTTTTGCCTTGTTCTCCCAATATCCAACACCTCCCCACCCCCCACCCCCCCTTTGAAATTTCGTAGTGAAAAGTGGTAGGCATAAAATGTTTTCCAAGGAACTTGCCTTGGTGCATTAGCTACTACTTATTTTCATCAGTACAAAATTGCAATGTTTGGTTTGTGTTGGTGCAAATCTCTTTTTGAGCTGAGGAATTTAGTATTTTGGGTATTGGACTCTTTATTTTTACTTTACCTTTATGTATTCAATCTGCCAGATTGGCTCAATAGAGCTACCTTGCATCTGTTATTTTCAGTTGACAGGCTAATGGAGTTTTGGAACAAGTAAAATGAATTGTTTCTAGGATGTACATAATTTTTAGTGTTTATAGAATCTTGCATACAAGAATCACATGCTTAGTACAAATTACAGTAATGAAGCAGTTAAACATGCAGACATAATACTAAAGATGCTTCCTTGCTCTTGCTATTTCCCTTTCTTTTAATGAGAGAGAAGAGGTTACTTAATTCACTTGGAAAAGTTGTGAAGGCGTTGCTTTTGTAGTTTAATTAGTTGGCTAGCCTTTCCTTTCCATGTATGTATTTATTCGTAACCTCCAGCTCCATGATCTTGTGGGTGGAGACGTCTTATATATGTTCATAGGCACACATCTTTTGGTTTGTAAATGTGATACACCACTGAGTTCTTTGTCTGTGGAGAAGCAGGTCAGACATATGTGGTCTCCAAGAGACCTATGAAGGGACATGGGAGGGAGATGATTCAGCTGGGTCTTCCCATAGCAGATGCACCAGCAGAAGATGAAAATGCTGCAGGGACTTCTAAAGGCATATTACATCTTACACAAAACTTCTCATTTTATATGCTTATGTTGATATAAGATTTGCAAACTTCTGTTTTTCTTTTGCAATGTCGAAATTATAATTTGTTTATTTCGCTTACAGTATTTTTTTATTTTTCTGAATAAATTTTTCAGACCGGAAAGTCGAATCCATCCCGACATTGCTGCAGGATGTCATTGAACGTTTTGTTAACATGCAAATTATTGCTGTGAAGCCAGACTCTTGCATAATTGACATATATAATGAGGTTGCTGACTCTACTATTCTTTGTAGTGGTTCTGAGTAACATTTAATTGTGCTGGCTAGTCTAATCTTTTGATGGAAAATTTCTATAGGGCGACCACTCACAGCCTAACATGTGGCCTCCATGGTTTGGAAAGCCCATTTCTGTGCTTTTCTTGACAGAATGTGACCTGACTTTTGGGAGAGTAATTACAGCAGACCAGCCTGGTGATTACAAGGGGTCTCTCAAGCTGCCACTTGCACCTGGGTAATCAAGTTTAACTTCCTTGACTCTTTTCTTATTACTTACCAGTATATAGTTCATCAAGTAAATTTTTGCTTTTATTTATCTTTTTCTAAAAATAGTTACATAGCTTTGTATTTTGATTATATTTAAAATTGATTATACTTACTATGATGGGAAACTGACTTTTTCTTTTAATGTTGTATCTCTTGCAAAATAATCTTATTATGACAACAGATCCCTCCTCGTGATGCAAGGCAAATCCACAGATTATGCAAAGCATGCAATTCCTGCAATCCGAAAACAACGTATTATTGTTACCTTCACCAAATCTCAGCCCAAAAAGTATGCACAGAGTGATGGCCAACGTATAGTTTCATCTGCTGCAGCCCCATCTCCTCACTGGGGTCCAGCACCTAATAGGTCACCAAATCATATACGTCATCCTGTGCCCAAGCATTATCCAGCAGTTCCGACTACTGGTGTATTGCCAGCACCAGCCATTCGGCCACAAATTCCCCCTCCCAATGGTGTTCAACCACTCTTTGTGACTGCCACTGTTGCAGCTCCAATGCCTTTCCCTGCACCTGTTCCTATCCCACCAGTTTCAACTGGATGGCCAGCAGCAGCCCCAAGGCATCCTCCAAATCGCCTGCCTGTTCCTGTCCCTGGCACTGGTGTTTTCCTTCCTCCACCAGGTTCTGGCAATGCATCCTCATCTCCACATATATCAATAGCAGCAATTGAAGCAAATTTTCCAGTGGAGGCAGTGTCACTGGCAGATAAAGAAAATGGGCCAGGGAAATCTAACCATGTTTCATGTGCTTCTCCGAAGGAGAAATTGGATGGAAAGACTCAAAGACAAGATTGTAATGGAATTCCGGATGGAAGAGCAGTGACAAAGGAAGAACAACATCAAAATGTTGATCATTCAGCTGGAGCAGTTTAGGGAAAGAATATTTTGTCAAAAAGGTAGGCTGCAATTGCAATGAGTTGGAAGCAAATGTAAAGAGCGGCAACATTCAAGACTCGAACATTTGATCCGATTAGTGGGGGACAAAGGGTAGGAGGAGGAACTTCTCAGTTCTCTTAGCAATCTCGTGTTCTCTATTCCTTTTTTGTTGTCTTATTATTTGAATTCTTACACTAGATGAAAACCTCATATCCTTAATTCGACTTTTGTCCTTACATTTTGTTAAGAATTTTTGTTATACACGTAGTTAACTTCAGCCCTTCTTTTGGATATCGTGCATGGAAGTTACCTATTCAGTTAGTCAATGTTGGATGATCAACGGACCAGCTCCATTTATCATCGCTAATCATTTTACGATTTTCCTTTTGGATTGACAGAAAGGAGGAGGAAAGAAACTTGAAATAACAGAAATTTCATTTTAGGATGATCCCTAGGCCTGCGGCTTTCCGGTAGAAATCGCAATTGCTTTCACTCAATCTATATTATAAATTTAATAAATTTATTCAAAAATAAAACATGAAAGTTAAAAAATTTAACAATACTTTACATTTATTTATGATAAATATATGAACTTTAATTATTATATTAAATTATCTTTTAACAGATCTTCTATGCATAAACCTCGTGCAAACCGTAACGACATGCCGGTTCCATTAAACAACTGGTCATTCATTCCTGAAATGACATAAAATCAGTTTGTAGTATAAAAACGACATGTAGTTTCAAAAACATATAATCCTTTTTTATTTCTTCTAGATCGAGAGACACGGTAGAAGTAACAGCAGGAACAAGTTCAGAAAACTCAAATATGGCGGAAGCGAAGCGCCCTCGTCTCATCCTCCATGATTTCCTTTCCGTCGATGAATGTAAAGAATTGGAATTCATTCACAAGTGCAGTAGCACCGTGGGTTCTAGGCCCAACGTCTTCTCCACCACTCTTTCTCATCTAATTGCTACCAATTGTCCCCACTTTATAATCCCTTTCGTTCCTATTAGAGGTTATCTTTCGTTGCTTGTGTAATTCTGTTGTTCATATTAATTTATGTACTGGACTTATTATTATTTTTTTTCGGTTCCGAGTACAGAGAGATTGAAAGAGAAGGTAGAGGAGTTCTTTGGTTGTGAGTACGAGCTAGTTGTTGAATTCACCGGTTTGATTAGGTCGGTTTTTTCATTTCTTCTCTTTTGTTCTTCTTCTATCTAGCTGCAGTCTATTGTTTACGTGATTTCATTTGATTACTCGCTCAAAATTCTTGCTTGGATAGATTTTGTTGATTTTGCTGTGTAATTTAGAAAGCTGTGTTGTGTAATACAATTTCACAGGATAATGTTTGTTGTAATCTTGCTCGATTATAATTGTAAATCTTCCTCATTGCTTGTTTGAGATGATGATGCTATTCCATTTGCATCAGCTGGAGTAGAGGAGCGAGCATTGGATGGCATAGTGATGATAACAGGTCCTATCTCAAGCAACGGGACTTCACGGTAAGTGGTAACTTTTATTTTTTTGCTTTTATCCATTTCTTAATCACTTTCATGCCTTTATCCAATTAATATCTCTTCTTGCATTTGAATTACCTAATTAACTCCTGCTAATGCTTTTCCATGATTCTCTTGGTGAAAAGGCAGTCTGTTATTTGAATAGTTATGACGAGGATTTCAAAGGGGGACTCTTTCACTTCCAAGATGGGGAGCCAACTACTGTTGTTCCTATGGCTGGAGTGAGTGCAACTCCTTGATGGCCTTTTATTTTACCGCCCTAATCTTCTTTTGTGAAGGAAGAGTTAAGAAGTTAGTTATATTGATGTCATGATGGATTTTTTATGATATTTATTAACTTAGTTTATCAGGATGTTGCATTATATACAGCTGACAGCTGCAATGTTCATTCTGTTGATGAGGTAAAAGTCATCATTCTCTCATTTATTTCTGGAAGTATAGTTTATGCTAATAAACACCTTTTGTTGGCAGTTTACCTAGTCCACCAGTTTTCTGTTTTACTATTATGGATTCCATGGTTTATTTGTTATGTTCTCTGCAACCTGGTGATTGGTAGCAATTATTTTCATTCATTCTGAACATGGATTTCTAGAACTCTAGTGATGTGGATACAAATAAAGGATGCCTATCATGTTCATCTTGTGGGTATATTTTCTTTATTGTTTTAGCACTTCAAATTATTAGGCCCATATTGCAGTAAAGTTGCTAAAATTTAACATGGATTATTTATATTAGAATTTTTATTATGCCAATTTACTAGTTAGGTGTTAGTTGCAAATGGCATAATGTGCACCAAAAATGTTTGTAGCCATGCTGTTTCCATTCGCAACTTATAAATTATCACTTGGAAAATAACTTGGTACGTAATGTGTTAAAATAACTGGAAGCAGCAAAGCGGTAGTACTCACAGCCAGTTTTTTGTGATATGAAGTAGTATGATACCAAACCTTAGTTGATGAAAGGAACATAGATCAAACTAAACATACTGAGGAGGACTGATAATTCTTGGCCATGTAATGTTACTGGAATGAAAAATTTGGAAGATGCACAGATATTATGGTTTGTGGCACCCATAATAATAATAAAAAAAGCTATGGAATTTCCTCGCTTTTGATAATTAATGTTACTTTTAAAGTGCATGGAGGTGGTCCTAGCTAACCATCTGCCTGTTTCTACTCATTGTTTTCTATGCTAACTTGCTATATGCTTATACAGATAATTGAAGGAGAAAGACTTACCCTGACACTATGGTTTAGCCGTGATAGTGCCCATGATGAGGATGCCAAACTTATTTCCCTTCTATCTGAAAACATTTTATATAGTTCAAACAGTGTGCCTGGATCAAAGTTGCTCCCTGTCCTGGCTTCCAGCAATATGTACTGGTTTTCCCCAGAATCAGTGTCAAGTCAACTGTCAGGATTTCATATATGCTGTGCAAGAATACATGTCCTTGGTCTTGATATTTATTCTTCTCAAGGAAAGAGCTCCTTTTCAGATTTCACAGAGCTACTCAAGGAGCCAGTGCAACTGGCAAGAGGAACTGAGTTGTTTGAACGAGAATTCGTCAACATTTTGCACTTACTTCAGGTATTCTAGAAGATGCTTCTACCAATCTATGTCAATAGTCAGAAGATTGTATGTTAAATGTAATAATTTCTAATTTGAATTATCATTGTTTTTGCTCAAAAAAAAAAAAAAATATTTGAATCATTGTTGATTTCACGAGTGACTTAATTATGAGGCTGATTGTTATAATTTTTGTTCGGGCAACATCAATAAATAGATATGGTGACTGCTAATTGAGGACAAATTATAGAATTATGAGATCAAAAAGAAAAAAAAAGAAAAGAATTAGATGAGAATGTTGGAAGGACAATTCTCACTGTTGCAATCAAAAGGTTTTCTCTTGTCTGCTGCTTGCATGTTCTGATTGCACTGCAATCCCTCCCCATATCCAGGGATTCAAGTGTCAACTTGCACAGGCCAAAAAAATTTGATGAAACCATCAAATTTATTCCTCTAAAACGAGCCTTAGCATATTATATGAATAGGTGAAACTTGGAAAATTAGGGAGTTGCCCTTTCAGAGTGGCATCAGAAAAAGACTTTAGTATGCATTCCTTGATATAATGTCCTGTTTGCAAAACTTTGCTTCTTGAAAACCTTTGCTGAAATGTGACCACACTATTGAGCATAATTTGCTTATTCAACTATGTTTGATCTGCATTACGCTGCTAAGTTACCAATTTCATTCACTAATAGTTTGTTTTCTACTTGAAATAGGTGGTGCAATTCTACTACTGGAAGGCCTTGGAATTGCTAAGTGCTGGCCTTGAAGGAGAAGCTGGTGAGGTAATACAATTATCAGAATCACAACAGGAGAAAATTAATATTCTAAAATCTCTTGTTCAGAAGGATCATCGACTTCCAGAGATGGTCTTCGGCTCTGTCAGTTGCAATAAGAACTTGAAACATTCTTTTGACTGGGCAAAGTTTTCTGCTGCAATTGCTTCATGGGAAGACTATACATGTAAATTGCACAAAGACTTACTAATGAGCTTACCATACTGGAGAACACAGCAAATTATATACAGTGTTCAATTTGAAGACTCTTGATGGGGAATTGTAAGTGATTTGATAACATTAGCCCCTTAAACTGCAGCATTACTTGGTTTCTTTGTCTGCTAATTTTTCCACCTTGAATTTTACATTTGTTTGTTTAAATTAAATTATGCTCTAAGAAATTTCATGATCAGATTCTCCTTTTGCTTCAGGTTGACATGGGAATCAAAGAATGGTTTCATCTTCTGGAAAGTGATGTAATGAATCAGCAAAAAAGGAAGGTAAATTTATTGGACATCATTAATTAAATACAACTTATTTGAGATATTAACATCAATTTTTTTTTTTTCAAATACAAGCATGGAATCCTGTAATATGTAGATTCACCTATTTTTTGTGAACTAATTATAGATTCTCATTCTTTATTTTTTAAATCTACCCTGCATATTTACTCATAAATGGAGATGATGAACATCCTCCTCCTAGCTATAGTAAATTCTCATCTCTCTACATGGCAGAGTGATCCTCTTTGGAGAGGCTGAATTGATGCAAAACAGTGCCGAAAACATCGTAGAATACAAAATTAGCTTTACTGCCAGTCATTTGCACAGACATAAAACCTTGGCCATCATGATATAATTTCAGCTCTTCAGGATTCCACTCCCTTATATCGCCTCTCCAGGCCTTTGAGCCACCTCCACTTGTTAGGAACTGAATTTTGCTGCTCTCATGAACAATCAGTTCAGTGTTAATTTCACATAGATTAGAATTTTTAATATATTATTTCTTCTTGCAATTTTGATTAATTTTACCTGTCATTTCTAGCAATGTGTTGCAAGCAATGATCATGACCGTTCATGTAAATGTCAACATCATGTTCCTGAAAAAATGAAATTGGTGAAACTTTAAATCACATTGTTTTAATACTAACAAAGGCAAGATTGTATAGGGTAATCTGATCACACTTGATTCACATCTTTTACGGATTAATAATAATACTGCATTTTTTCAGGTTTACCTCTAGGATTGGAACAAGTCGTTCGATGAGGTCTTTTGTTAGCCCGTGATGTCCTGCACTTAAGATGGCATGATGACCAGCAACAATTTTCCATTTTGCATTGGAAATTTGCAGTGCTGCATCCAAGTCCTTTTGCAAAGTTGAAATCAAAATCATCAATTTCTTGTTGAAATGGCAAAAATATGTGAATTTTTAGGCAATTGAGAAAAAGAATGGTAAGTTACCTCCAACAAATTGGCAAGATAATCCTCTCTTGGAAGAACACCTCTCCAGTCATAGGTGTGATCAGGTTTATCAAAGTAGTCATTGATAAATGGAGTTGTGTCCACAAAGAAAAATTCAACAATTTCTACAGAAATAGACAAAATGCCATAAGACAAGAAAAAAAAAAAAGAAAAAGTCGAATTTTGCTAATTAAATTACCTGCATTGACAATAAAAGACCTCTGACAAAGCCATCTGTTATCCTTGGCTGTAAGAACTGGGCTCATAACTGCTTCAGCATCGCCCCTGTAATCATGATTTCCAAGAACTGCCACAAAATAAAAAATAAATTATCATCAACCTAATTAAATTGCATACTTTTCTTCTTTAAAAAATTTCTTGAGAGAAATCATATATATATATATATATATTAAATTTGGGGCAGAACGTACCGCTGTACCATTGCTTTTGCAAGCTTGGAGCGGTGTAGATATTAGTAAATGACTCGTAAAAGGATGGATCATTCACTCCTGTTAATCCATATTCATAAAAATTATCTCCAGTCGAGACGACAAAGTCTATGTTCAGTTCTTCTCCGATAATTCCCATCTGAAAAAGATCGAACAGATCAACATAGAAAGTTTCGTAATAAAAATGGGGAAAAGGAAGAGAGAAATGTAAGAACCTGTACAGCAACTTCAGATTGGTTATAGTCTCCTTTTCTTCCCCAATCTCCGATAACCAAAAAACTAAGAGAGCCGTCGGGTTTTATAGGTTGCTCGAAGTGTGGAAGCTCTGCTAATGAAGGAGAAACAATGCAGAAACAAACGATAGAAGCAAAAACAAATATGCAGGTTTTTGTTGCTTGAAGAAAAGCCATGTTTTTGGTTTTTTCGTTTTTTTTTTTTTTTTGGTTTTTTTTTTTGTTTTTTTTTTTGTTTTTTTTTTTTTGTTTTGTTTTATTTGAGGGAGAAATGTCAGTTTGAATGTTGCATGAAAATGTTAAACGAAAGAGGCTATTTATTTGTGAAAGAGGAAAAGTTAGTTTTGGTAAAGAAGGTTTTGTGTGGTGAAAGTGAAATCCGTTTTAATAGCTCCATGGTAGAGAATATGTCTAATCAAATTTGGGGATACAGAGTTTTTTTTTTTTTTTTTTTTTTGGTAGGTATTTTCAAACAATTTTTTTATTTTCTTATATCATAAAATATTAATTTTCTATTTTGTGAATACTTATAATATTATAATTTATAATAAAAAATTACTAAAAATATATATAAATTAAATTATATTTCACTTATTTGAGCAGATAAAAATCAATGAATACAAATGATATGTAATTCACGTTTGAAAAAACTAATAATGAAAAAAGAACGATTGATGCTTACCTAGAAAGAACTATATATATATATATGTATATATATATATATATATATATAAAATAATCTAATAAAATTCAACAAAATTTATTCAATTGAAGTAGCAAAATTCTAGTGATTGAATCATTCCATTTAATTAAATATCTTTCACTATTTTCACAAGACCTATTAACAATATACGTTCAAATAAAACAACCAATCACTATATTCTAAATAAATATCAAATTTTATATTATATAAATATAATTCATCTAAGTAAATCATAATTTTTTATTTAGTTTTCTTCTTAATATACATTTACAATATTTTCCTAAATTAGAAATAAACGAGATTTATATTTTAATTAGTTGTCTATTTTAAGATTTAATATAATTATTGATAAGAATGCATATTAATTAGGAGGCAAAGCAGAAGGTTGTAAATATTAATCCTTCTAAAGAGAGAAATAAGACTATAATTTGAGATAAAATGAAAAATATATATAATATATTTTTAAAAAAACTGGAATGGATGCATCTGTAGAGGGGTTTTCATGTAAATATTATTTCTAGCTGGAACATGGAACATACATTGAGAGAAGAAAAAAAAAAAAAAAAAAATACAAACAACTAGTTGCAAGATTAGATAGATTTTTTTTTTTTTTTTTTCCTTTTATGGATAAATTAAAAAACTGCAGAATATTACAACAATGCCCTCCTGATTAAAACCTAAAACGACTTCCAATAAAATAGTTTAAGGTTGAGGCTTGAATGTCTAAATGGCAGAGGAAAGGTGTTTAGCCGTATTCCATTTATGCAAAACAGAGCCATAAACATCGTAGAACACAACACCCACTTGAGATTGAGTGATGTGCAGCGACATGAAACCTTGTCCATCATGGTATAACTTCATTTCCTTTGGATTCCACCAATCTATGTCTCCTCTCCATGACTTTGATCCACCTCCACTTGTTAAAAATTGCAGTGGACTGCACATAAATTAATTAATTAATTAAATCCTGTAATTAGTAATTAAAGAAAAAGAAAAATAATTATTACCTTTCCCTGCTACTTATGTGCTCCAAGCAATGATCATGTCCGTTTACGTAGAAGTCGACATTATTTTCCTATAAATAAAAGATTAGACAGTAATTAAGTTATAATATAGAAGGCTCCATTAATTAATTACCAGAAGGATTGGAAGGAGTCTTGTGTTGAGCTCTTGGGTGTTCCCATGGTGTCCAGCACTTTTGATTGTGTGATGACCTACCACGATCTTCCATTTTGCTGTGGATTCCTTTAAGGCCTTATCCAAATCCTGTTTCAATTATTAGTAAAAAAATCAAAATTAGTGCAACTTATTATAAATAATTAATAATTATTGATATTAATTGGCTTAATTACCTCCAGGAGATTTGAAAGGTAAGCCTCTCTTGTTGGTAGTATGCCTCTCCAATCATAGTTATTTTCTTTTTCATGCAAGTATTTCTCAACAAAAGGAGTGGTGTCTACCATGAAAAATTCAGCTATTTCTGTATATATATTAAATGTAAATACCTTTAATTTTAAAATTAAATGTAATTAAAAAAATAGAAAAAGAAATATTTTACCAGTGTCAATAATAAAGGATCTCAAGCAAAGCCATCTGCTATCCATTTCTCTAAGGAGTGGACTCAGTTGTGCCTCAACATCACCTCTGTAGTCATGGTTACCCAAAACTGCAGCAAAATAATTGAATAATTCACCTTAATTTTATTTTATTAATTTAATTTCTCAAAGAGAGGAGATTGTGTGTATGCTTACCAGAATACCATTGCTTTTGCAAGCTGGGAGCAGTGTAGATTTTTGTAAAAGACTCATGAAATGCTGGATCATCCACACCACTCAATCCATTGTCATAAAAATTATCTCCCGTCGATATTATAAAATCAATGTCCAATTTCTCTCCTATTATTCCCATCTGAAATATTAAATATCACAAAATTAATTTTTAAATATTTTTTAAATAAACTAAAAATATTTTAATCTTTCATCACGCATAATTTAGTATTTAACTATTAAATCGATAAAAATTTAATAAATAGAATTTAAATCTAAAACCGGTTAACTGCTTGGCACATGATTCGAATTTTAATTAACATCAAGACAAATTTCTTGATGAACATCAAGATTAGAGTCCCAATTATTTTTGTATTATCGATTGTATTAACTGATAGACAGTGTGAATCGTGCAAGAAAATTATTTATGAAGAAAAGGGAATATTTTAAGAGTGATATAACAAATTAGTAATAATAATATAATTAGAAAAATAATAAATGTCAGAAGGTGATTGGTTACCTAAGATCAATATACACATTTATCCACTTCTAGAAAAATGGACTGACGTAGACATATAGACATAATTATGTTGACATGTTGTCAATTATGCAACTTGCAGAGACGTAGGATACTAAAAAAAAAAAAAAAAAGACCAATTAAGGTATTTCTACCTTCGGTGTAAAATATAAAAAAAGTGAAAAATTTTAAATAATTTTAATTTTTTTATTATAAAAATTATTATTAATTTAGTGAATTATATCTAAAAAGTAAAAGATGGGTCTTATTATAATACATGGAATCATTTCAGTTTATTGAATCTCTCGTGTATTAAAAAAAAAAAGAGAAAAGAAGAAAAAATAGGGAGGAATATTTCTTTCTCATATTCCTCAAATGAAAGCATCTAAGGAAAGGTATATGGAATCTAAAATGGAATTATACTACTCCATCAATATTCAATTATTTATATAAAATATAATATAAAGTTTCTAAAGTTAAAATGTTGATGTGGCATCTTCTAATTGGATGGTTGGCAATAGCGGGTTAATTTGTCGTATTGTACATTATTCTTTGGTCCTTGCAGGTTGTAGCACCAACCATGAAGTTTCTCCTTAGATACCATGTGGTTTGGATTTAAAATCCTCTGCTGCTCGAGATTTTGTTTTTTTTGTTAGATAACAAATTAATTCAATAAAAAAATTATTAAAAATAGAAAACCTAACAAATCATAATTAATTAAAAATATAGAATCTGCAAAATTTGAAAAAAATTTCGTAAAAATTGATGATATCAAGTATTAAAATATTAAAGAATTTTCATTTACATTCTGATATATACTGTATTGAAAGATATAGTTTTTGAAGCTTTTTGTGTTGTTTAAAATCTACATTTTTAATTCAATATAAAGCAGACCATATTATATATTTATATATATAAACATTTTTAAAATTTTCTTCAAAAAGGAACATATTTAAGAACATATAGCTAAGACTTAGGAATGAAAAATGCTACTTCTATTGTGTTTGTGTGTATGTGTATATATATATATAAGTTTGTATTACCTGAAGAGCAACTTCAGATTGGTTAAAAGCTCCTCTTCTTCCCCAGTCTCCAATAACCAGAAGGCTAAGAGATCCATCGGCTTTGGCTGAATGTGGAAATCGTTGAAGCTCTGCTGCAGAGAGGAAAATATGGAATCCTAAAAGAGCAGAGAGTATAAAGCTTAAAGGCATAAATCTAGACATGGCTAGCTTTGAATGTGGGGAGAAGATGAGAGGAAAAAGGAATGGAGAGATGAGGTAGCTTGGTTTGGTTAGTGGTTTACGTTTGTACAGAGCTTCAACGCAAGAAAGCTTTTTATAAGGGTTTTCTTGTGGAGGGGCAGAGTAAGAAAGCAACTAGCTAGGGATGAAATTCAAAGGGGCAGGTCATATATATATATATATATATATATAAATTGGTATTGCAAAATGAGTAAAGCTGTTAAGAATACCTAAAAAATAAAATAAGCCCTTGCAACCCTAACACATATTTGCTCTCTTAAATTAAATAAAAGTAAAACAGTGCCAAAACATTTTTTATAAATTACAGTTAAATAGACAGTTGGTAAAAGAAAATAAAGAAAAAGCAGTTAGCTTACAGTATTGGCTTCGTGAATCACTAATTAGAAGCGGACAAACGCAAGCTCCAACTAGATAACCAAAACAACGACCTCCACCTGGATGACGTGGAAATATCACATGTTGTCATTGATGTGAGGGCCCACATGGCCACGTCCTAATTCCCAACCAATCTTCCCCTTTAGTGTTTGGATTGGGTGACCAATTTACTATTATTTACTTTTTTTTTTTTTAAAAAAAAATCTCTTTATTAATTAATTTTTAGTATGAGTGAGCTTAAGTATTGGTAAATAAAATATAATTTGCATATTCTTAGTACCTTTAATTGTATGAATTTCTTTTTTTTTAAAAAAAATGGAATTAGTTAACATTTAAAATTTAATTCCTGTAGGATTAGATACAAATATTTTGATTAAAAAAAGATAAGAAATATTTTTAATGTAAATGTGAAATATAATAATTTTGGTTCCAAGGATAATCTTTAATGAATTAGGAAATCACTAATAATAATAATTGATTACAAAGACATAAAACAAGACATTGTCCTCTGATGTGTTGGGCCTAAAGCTCTTTATGCTTTTATCAAAAAAGAAAAAGAAAAAAAAAAGTAATAATTTGCACGTAAAAATCAATTAAAGAAAAAAAATGGAGACGTCCATACAAAAGCTAGTGAAAAAAGAAAATAATAATTTTTGTTTGCCTAAAAAAGGTTGTGAAAACAAAACAGTTGGCAATGTAATATGCCTAAATCAAATTTGTATTAATTAAAGTACCCTGCTTATGCCAATGTAATAAATATTCTTTACTTGTATTGGTTGGTGACGTTAGGGTGCATTGGCACTATTTGTTGCATGATTATTCAGCTACCACTTCGTATCTTCTTTCCTCTTTCTGTTCTGTGCGCTCAAATTTGGCAGCCCCAAACCACACATCAGGCATATATACCTTCTACTTCTAGCAATGCGCAAGGAGAGAAGGCTGTTTGAGTAACGTTTCATGAAATGCTAAAAGTTAAACATTACATGAGTTAACTTTTCACAAAAAGCTACTCTGATTTCTGAAAGTTAATCCAAACGTTATGTTACCGAACAACTTTTTAAGCAGCATTCAACGTTTTGACTAGTCAATACTCTAAAAGCTACTCGAAAAGCTATTGTTGAACACAACCTGTATAATAGGATAGTTAAAGAATTTTAGCACGCAGAGCACTATATAATATAAAAGTGGCCTCAACCGCTGAAATTAAAGAGCAAGAGTTAGTTATACTTACGTTTCTATCTATCATCTTCAAATAGTTTATTCTTTTACCTGTAAATAAAAGCAATGCAATCAAATTCTATTATTTAATAATTTTTATTCAATCAAGGAAAATTATTTATACATGATAGATGAAGTTGTAGTCTATGATGTTGTGTTGCAAATTGAAACTGTTGCCCACACCTCTAACTTAGCTTTTCCAAAACTGTCGACTACTAGACAAACTCACCCCTTACCCAGCTTCAAGACAAGCTCACCATTACGCCCGCCAAAATCAATTCAAACCGATTTCAAAATTAATACTCTAATGATGTTATAATTAACGAATCATGAAAGATTACAAAAGGGATTTTTTTTTTCTTTTTTTTATAAAAAAAAGGAAGAAAATAGCAACACCAACGCTTTTAAAAGTTGTCCGTTCACTTTCTTATCTCAAGAACATGGTCTAGCACCACAAAAACAACAATGCGACCAAAAACAGTAGCACCATATGAGAAAAAATAATAATTAATTTGAGCAACTTCTTCTTCTTCTATCCATTCTCAATCTCAAAATTGCCTTGCCTATCCAAACTGAAAGGAGATTGAGTTATAAGTTGTATATGTGAATATCGAAGAGGCACCCACCACCATATCCATATAATTGGACACAAAACAGTAGATGAATGATGTATACTCCATTCAAGAATTATCTAAAAAATGGAAAGTGCCACAATAATGATCATAAACACCAAACTGAAAATGAATGCATTGAAAGGGAACACCCACATGCATTTATATATATATGTTTTATCTATGTATATATGCATTATTGAGCAAATCATTGCATGGTTGCCAACCAGTTATTTTCCAAGTATTATCTGATTCAATCACATCATGGCATTGGCAACCACATTGATTTGATCTCTTGCTACAATACTTACAAAAATGCTTTTAAATATAGTGGGAAGATGCCATTCACAAATCTATATTCTCCCTTTTAATGGGAATGAATAATTATATATAATTCGCATTTTTTTTTATTTTATAAATTTATGAAATAGGAATTAGCGATCTTATTTTTAATTATTTACTTAATTTTACATATAAAGAATGTCTCACTCCAATAATAATACTGATGTACTCAGATGAATTTAAATTTAATTTCTTTCTCTTATTTCTTTATAATTTATGATTTTTAACTATGATTGATTTTACCATCTAAAAATAAAATAAAATAATTTGATGTAATCCATCCAAATGTGTCACTGAATCAAGATTTTGTGAGAAAAGCCAAAAGAATTGCAGTACAAAATTGGATCATTCCTTCGGTTTAAGACAGGTAACTACCGTGAAGTTTCCAACTTTCCCCAAACGTGAGAAATTTTTGTCCCATTGACGTTGTCTTTTAATAAATAATAAAAGGTATGTTTGTACTTTTGTTATCAAAAACATGTAATGTGTCAGAACCACTTCAAAGCACAAGAAGCTTCATTTGCTACATATGTCATTAATCTATAATTAACGTAAGTATATATACTAATTCATGCAATTTTTATCTTTATCATTAATAAAATCTTATGAGGTATTTTGTTAATGAGAAAAAAAAAAAAAAAAGAATAAAACAGTAATAGGTATGCTATGCGTTTTCTATTTGTAAGTATGATAAATTGATGTTCCAACAGTGAAAAGTAAATTCATTTTGAAATGAGTCTGTCGTTACTGGTTACCTATTCGAATTGTGATTTCTAATAGGCCTGGGCCTCCAAATTCGATCCATTAAAAGGTTTGATTTCGTAGGGTTTCAGTTTTTATTTTACTTTTGGTCTGCATCGAAATTTCAAATATTCCAAATGAGAATTTCTAAATAAATTCTTATAATTTTATGAAATCCATTGTAAAAATCAACCTTAGAAATTCCCCATGGACAAAACAAGAAAAAATTCACAGAATTTCTAATTGTCATGCAAATGTTTATTAATTAATCTCAAAGAAATATAATTAAACAGACATGATAATCAAAATAATAATCAATATCTCCTCCTTAAAAATCAAGGAAAAAATTACATATGAAAAATAAATAAATAAAATCTCAGGAGAACCAATCTTCTGGCGTTTTGCAGCAATTTCAAGCATAGAAAAAATTTGTTAATTTCTGGTGAGGTGGTCAGGTCAGCCAGGAAATTATGGTCACTTCCCTAAAAGTGCAAGAAGAAAGGTCCTGTAATGACCTAATGTCTCAGAATGAACAGCATCAATTAGTGATTTCTTATAAAGCTTTTGATACTCATCTTTTATTTTTTGCATATCAACTTCAGTCCGTGTAATTATTATCCTTATCAATGTGGTATCTTTCGTTCCCAAACCCTTCATTGCCTTGCGCAACATCTGCATGCATACCAGAAGAATCAATATCACTCCATGCCCGATAGTAGAAATACGTGTGCAAATTCTCCTTCACTCATAAAAAGGAAATTGCAAAGGATTTGGAAAACCCATAATTTCAAATTCAAAAATGATCAGATCAAATGTAATTGGATAAATTGCAGGAAAATACCATTGCAAAGTACTTGGCTGGCTTTTCAGCACATTCCAAGATTGTTAACAGGGCATGCTTGAATTGGCTAGATGTTTCTCTTTTAATAGCCTGCAATCCGATAGGTTAAAAACTTAACACTCCCATCTCAATTCAAGAACTCAAACCAAAAATAGAATATATTATTACCCTTCTCAGTTCTTTTCCGTACACTTTCTGATATGTAGAATCAAGTGCAACCAAATGTGCTCTGCTTCTTTCACTAAAAACCTGTATCAAAACCTTCTCATCCATTCCAGCTTTCCTGTCTCCAAATTTATGTATAGTTCTAACATCATTCTCTACCAGCACTCTGTCAATTTCCGGGCCTTCATATCTCGTTGTGCTTAAATATGCCAGCATCAACTGCAACAATGGCGATGCCGGTAATGTAGTCAAATGCATTTTTACAAGATAACGTCGCCTTACCTTCACAGACATCTTACCGAACTAACAAAATGAAATGAGGAAAAGAGAGAAAGAAGCTACCTGTTTATGATTGCCAGAAGTGTGAGCATCAATATCATACTCAAGCTGAGTACCGTAAGCGGGAGTATAAGCCTGTTTAATTTGTCGAATTTGAGAAGAAGAACGAGAACATATTACTTCAGTAGCAGCTTTAAGTTCAATAATAGGTCCTGTTAGAGATTGCCTCAATGTATTAAGATCCCTTTCCAGTGGATTTTGCATCCAAAGCAAAATTGCTTTCTGAAAATAATTAGATTCATTAGGACAAAGAAAAACGTACATATATAGTTATTTAGAACAAACGTGGAATGTTTTGTCCACTGGATCACCTTTTTCTTATTACATTGTTATTTATGTACCTTGAGATGACCATGAAGCTCTGAAGATAAGCCTTTCTTAAGCTCATAAGAGTACATGGTTTCAAATTCTTGTTGAATGTTATCTCTCTGTGTTGCATTTCTATGAGCAAGAATGTTGATGATTATTCCAGCATCACATCCTAATCCTGTTCAATTAATGCAAATAAAAGAACAATCAATAAAAGAGAGAGGGAGAGATTGATCAAGAAGCCATTAAAGTTTAAATTGAAAAATTAAACAATCAATGAAAGAAGAAAAGGGAAAAGATAATAAAAGAAAAAACCTTTAAAAGCTTTGTGAATTTGGGTAGCATCATCTTTCGCAGAAGGAGGCGATGAAGGTACCTTTAAAGTTGACATTTTTCTGGAAATTTTTCAATGGAATTATGTCACCATTTATCAAGAAAATTTGAAAGAGAAAGAGAGAAAGATTATGAAAGAAATGAGAATGTGGGTACAGAAAACTAAACCAAGGAAGCAAAAATTACTTTTCTCCGATTTCAAAGGGCCGCTAATAAGTGCAAATCCTACATTTCCGCCCCAATATCAACATTTCTGCTTGCACCTCATTAACTATAATTGCCAATTCCCAAACCCCACCCCCACCCCCCCAAAAAAAAAATATTCCATGTGTGTGTATATATATATATATATATATATAAATTTGTTAATTATTTCTCATCGTCCTAATTTTAAAAATTAAACATAGAATGATAGTTTTATGGAAATAAAATAGAAATTCGAAACATAATTACATAATTTCCTTTTGAATTTTTTTAAATATATTAATCATTAAATATTTAATTATGGGTGGTTATAGAATATATATGAATTTAATATTTTCATCCATGATTTTAATAATTTTTTTAAATTCAAAATTGGGCTATTCTCAAACCAGAAGAGTCTAATCGAAGGAACTAAGCAAAATATATTTCAAGAAAAGAAAATAACATAATTAGCCTATTGCCTATTATTGGGTCGACCACAATATTATATGTATATTATGTATGTCCACCAGAAGATATAAAACGTTTCATGCTAATAATATATCAATTCAAAAACCTATTGCAGCGAACTTAGGTGGAATCAAGTTTTGGAAGTTGTTTGGGTTGATAGAATATGGAATCTATGGATTATGAAATTGATGAAATTCACATTCCATCATTTGATTTGAAAAAAACATAATTCATGGATTTAAAAAATATTTTTGAAATAAAATTAAATGACTTAAATTATATCTATTTACATAAATATATAAAAACAGAAGTATGAAAACTGATGTGATGACTTCGCATTATTTTTTTGCATTTTTAATTTAATTAAATTTTTTTATGATTTTGCATATGTATTATGTTAAATAATTATTTTTAAATAATGATATTAAATAAAATCTTAAGTGATTGTATTTGATGATATCAAAACCAATAATGAGGAATTTAAAAGACAATCTATAGTCAATAAATTTCTATAATTTGTCCTTTTTAATTTAAATATTTTTTAGTTTAGAATCATCATTTACAACTTATATTTGCTTTTATTTTAGTTTATTTTCTTCTTACTATTTTAATTATTAACTTAAATTATAATATTTCACAGATAGATCCCATGTTTTATAACTTGCCTTGCATTAAAAATATTATAAATTTTATTATATTTAAAATATATATAAATTAAATTCTGCCTTTCATCATTCAATCAAATTACATAAAATAATTATTTAAATAACAAAAAAAAAAACGGAACATAAAAACTGTCCTAATTTTTTTTAAAAGTAATATTTCACAACCTCTACCTATCCCGGGCTCAGGGTGAATTGAGACTGATATAATTCTATGGTACGGTGGAATCTATTAATATCCTATGGATTGTAGTCTATTTTTTAAAAAATTAAATCTGATAATTCAAAGGAATGTATATATTCTTTCATTCCTTTCGGTAAAAAAAAAAAAAAATTCTATCATTCAAAATTTATTGATCTCTTGGATTTGAATCCAGGAATTTTTTGCGATTTTCTTTGAGCCTTTTATTGTGATATCTTAACTCGGCAAAACAATTCTAAAAAAGTGGATAGAATAGAACTTCTGACTAGCTTTTAAGATAACAGATTAGCTAAGATAATTGAATGCGAGACATATGAATGAATTAGATTATATATTGAAAATAAAAAAATTAATCGTTAGAGGTGCATTTTAGTATAATGACTTTGAGAATTAAAAGAACTCCAAAATTAAACGTGCTCATTTGATGAAGATTCTAAAATGGATAATCCCTCGTAAAGTTTTTCATTCCACCTGCAAGATAAAATCGTGCGAATTTTACTAAATGCCAGTACGCTTTTTTTAATAAATATATAATATGTAATGATTAAAAGATATATAAGTTTGCACGTACCATCCATTCCAAATTCAAAAATATCTATCCTATATATAAATATTAAAATATGGAAAAATAATAAGATTTTTTATATCGCTCTCAATAAATTTTAGAATATCTTTAAATGGTTTTAGTCATAATTAATTTAAAAATTATATTTTATGCGAAAGAATGTTTGGATGAGTGGTCCAACACTGTGAAGTTGAGGTGTCAATTCTCATTAATAAAATAAATATTCACTGAGAGTATTTTATCCTTTTTCGAACCGATCTAATGCAATTAAAATTTAGTTCTAGCTGGACTCGGAATACCTATAGTTAAGAAAAAAATTACTTTTTATTATTTGATTGAATATAATTTCTAAAAATTATTTTTAAAATAAATATATATAATAAAAAAGAAAAAAAAAACCTTTTTCTTTATGGTGCTAGAGAAGGTTGTGAGTTTATTTGCAAGAGGATATAACGTTTTGTTTATGTAACTTTTTTTATTAATTAATTAATTTATTTATTTATTTTAAATTTACAATTTAAAATAATAGAGAAATAAAATATTTGAATAAACTCGTTAAGTAACTAATATTGGATCTTAACATGATTTTTTCTGTAATTTTCATTTATTGACTGTTCTTTTTTGCCATTAAAATCAAATTCAATTATATTATAGCATTTATACAGTTAACTTTTAAATTTAAATTGGTAACTATTTTAATATAATTTATTTTTATTGTATGTTGAGTTCTTAAAAGAGTTTTATTCTTAATAAAAATTTATTATTTATTATTTTTTTCATTAAATTAATTTGTAAACCACTATCACGTTAATCTAGTAAGAGATTTATATAACCCTTGCAATAAATAGATGATCTCTTGATTAAACATATTTAATTTTTTTGATTTTTTTTATATCTTAAAAATATTTGACTTGAAAGAAATAGTGTTTATGAAATTAAAAAAAATTAAAACTATATATTTTTGTTTTGGACATTTTTTGAGTTTTAATAGTTTATGTGTATGTTCATATATTTCTTTCTTTAATACATAGGCAAGTAATACTATTATTGTAGCTAAAATGACTACCGTTATTAATTCTGATCATACTCTTATTATTAATTCTTATACGAGAAAATTTAATACATATTAACTAACTGTATTTATTTTAATGTGAATAAAAATTTATATTTTAATATTATACAGATAAAAATTGAAAGAATGTAACAAATAAAAATATAACGAGTATTATGAACGTGCAATGTACGTTATCAAAAAATTAATATGCATAAAAGAATTATTAATAAATTACAAATTAGAAGGTTTGAATTAAGAATAACACTCTTGAAAACCCATACTTAATGGTCCCCTTCGGTGTTACAATTATATTATACAATTTCGAAAAAAAAAAAAAAAAAGATTACTAAATAATTACATATAGTTAATTAGGCTTACGTCATTTCACCTTCAAAATAGACCGATTAGGTTTAAGTGGAGGCAATTTTTTAACCAATCAAGTCGTGTATATTGTGACAATCAATTTAATTAATTTATATGCCTCATTTAGGACATGGGTCTTAATCTAAATGTGATTAACATTTCTAACTATGGAACAAATTATTATTATTATTATCCTTTTTTTTTTAGTTATATGTTAGTAATATTTAATTATATGTCCCATGCCGACGTTTAATTGAACCATTGTGTAAAGTATTATCTTTGTTCCATATCAATTGTCATATTTAGAATATCATATTTCTTAAGAAAATCATTATATTTGTCTAAATAATAATAAATTATTAGATAAATTAATTATATTAATCTTCGTTTAATATTAATTTTTTAAAAAATTATTAAATTGAATTAGTAATTGTTGGTCATATATAAAGGGTAAATATGAAGAAAAAAAATTATTACTCATTGAAACCACAAATGTGATAAATATTTTGAAATAATCTATGTTATCAAATTTGACAAGTATTATGTAACAAATATATTTATTTATTATAAAATTTCAATTGTCTTTGAACAAAATAATTTATTTTTTTTTTCTAAAAAAAAGTGCCAATATAGAAAAAGCTAGAACACGTATAAACACTGAGTTGGTAGTTTAAAGCTTGGAGTGGTTGCTAAACCAAATTATATATTTATGTATAAAAATAAATTGCATATTTTTTCAAATCAAATTATATATTTGATTTGAATTTGGATTTATTGTTCAAACTATATATGCATTTGCTATTAGACTATATTTTGGTATGCAAATTTGAATGTTAGTTATTTAATTTGAAAATATATTACCCACAAAAATTCATAAATATAATAATATGTGAAATGATTAAGATTATAAATTTATAAACTATTTCACAGAGACTAATTAATTTTTTTTTTACAATCACGTGCATTGTTTTTTTTTTCAAATCTAATTAATTAAATAATTAAATTCTTTTTAGTCATTTCAAGCTAAATTATCATTTTTACCGAACACTTTCAATTTAAATTTTGTATAAACAATTATCAACTAAAAGGTAATGACTAATCGGACAACTAACAATTATTAACTACTAAAATAATTAATATTGCCGAAAATGTCCTATATTAATGAAATAAAAATATTATAATGCATGAGTATGATTGATTAATTTATTATAATTGAACTTTTTAGCATAATTAAAGCTAAATAATTCACATTTAAATAAAATAGCTCCATTGCATTATTAATGAAGGGGTGGAAAAGAAAAAGAACACCTCCATTGATAAACAATGGGGACAAACAGAAGAATAAGGTCAAGCCAAAACTAAATGAATAAAAGATTTCATATCTTTAGCAAGCTTTTGCTTAAAAGTTACATTAAGGATATGGTTCCTTCCTGACATTAGAAATTATTTTTTAATCACTTGCAATTAAGAGAGTCACGCATCACTAATTAAAATTTCTTATTAAACAAAATTACATATATATTGACTTTTAAGTACTAAATATTAATTGATCTTCAATCAAATATATAAATATTGATTGACAATCCTATAATTAATTATAAAAATATAAGAACATTTGCGAGCATTTTTACCATTTTATATGTTTTTTAAAAGAAATTGTATCTCATTTTGGTTGATTGGGAATAAATTAGAAAAAAAAAATACTGATAATGCAATAATATTGATTTATTGATAATGTTGGGTCATTATCCAAAAATTAAGGACCACCCATTATAAAATCCCAATTACGAAGCCCACTTGATTTAATAAAATTTTTATCCACTCACAAGAGAAAAAAAAAAAAAAAAACCCACTTGCAGGACTTATATATGTGACATTTATGAGTACAAATGTCGTTTTCTTATTATAGGATAGTATAAATAATGAAATATACACTTCCATTTTGATTTGTGGTTAATAAATATGATATTGATCATCATCATGTGGGATAATATATATATCAATTAATAATTTATTTTCACTTTCAAATATTAAAAATATGAAACCTTTTTCTCTCTAGGGTTAGGTTAGATACTATGCCAGAGTCATTTATAAGCAATTTTAGTGTTATTTATTTTTAAAAATTATTTAATGTTTTCATTTAAATTTTTTGTTGAACGAACAAAAATATGCTAATTCACTTATACTCTATGCAAAAATTATATAATGTTTAATTTGAATTAAAACAAAAGCAAAACTGTTCTCCGCAATTGTCGAATGAAAAAAATTATTATTATTTTACTATAATAACTATGTTAAAATCAATCATTTCGATGATTCCTTTTTTTTTTTTAAATATATTATTTCATTTTTAATATTTGGTTCTATTAATTATTTAATCCTTTTGTCACTTTTGTAATTTGTTGCCATTAAAATATTTTAAACACAAAAATAGTATTATCTTTTCTTATAAATTAGAGAGGATGTTTTCATTTTTTTTTACAAGACATTTAATGAAAATTATAGAAAATTAAAGATATCAACAATCCATTAGTAAATAATATACACCACCACAAATTATAAATATACAGATCATATCTTTGAGTTATTTATTTATTTATTTATGTATATACACATAAATATTGAAAAATATAAAAAATTAAAAGAAAAATATAATAATGTAAATGAAATATATAGTATAAAAATAAAACTATATATTTTAAAAAAAAATAAGAATGGAATAATAATTTTTCCACTAAAACAAAACACGAACCACAGCCACGGAAACTTCAAATGATTCGTAGCTAAACACCTAAAGCAATCGGGATTCGGCTAACGAGAAATTGAATTGGATAAAAAAAGAAAAACCACAGAGGACAAGAAAAATATAAATTAAATTGTCCAATTGCCATGTCAGAAAAAGCACCAATCGTTATTTGATGATTAGATATTATGTTTTTATTTTATTTTAATCATATGGACCCTCTCCCTCCGCCACTTGCATTCCCATACCATAAACACATATTAAATCAAAATCAAATCAAACACATTAAATAAAGAAAAAAAAAGCCTGCAAAAAGAAATAAAAAAACAGAAGAAGAGAGACCAAGGTTTTCTTCTCTTTCTTTCTTTCTTGTTTTAATTCATGAAAAAAGGCTTCATTTTAAGTTATTAGGTAAAAATTAATTAATAGAATGCATCATCATCCACGTCACTGTAAGTGCTTCTTCCCTCCAACTTGCAGAAGTCTCTCCCTGCATTGCTCATATCTATCTATCCATCTATCTATCTCTCTGCCATCTCTTTTTATCCGTTTTGGCATTCACTATCTAACCCTTTTCTCTTTTCTTCTTCTTTTTTGATCTTCTTCTTCAACATCTCTCTTCCCCTCCTTCTCTCTCTCTCTTTATGTTATCGCCATGCCAGTCGGAGCAAACCAAGGAGAGGTACTTTCTCTCTTTCTTTCTTCATTTCTTTTACCGTGCTTATATATAAACAAATACATGTCACTATAGAATATATTTATATGTATAGGTGATCTGGCCAAGACTGATAGCTAACAAGATTTTGAGAAAGAGATTGGCAAATAACAACTTTGTTGCCGATTTTCCAAGCAACACAGAACCGAACAATTTGCTTGCTATTCAAAACATGGGTCAACCTTCTTTGAGCGCTGACACCATCCTTAATCATCAAAGAGACTCACTGAATAACTACAAGTAAGTGTATTAAGACTCCGTTTACCATTGGTACGTTAAAAATATTGTTGAAGTGTTTTAATCTAAAAAATTTTTAAATTTTGAAATAATATTTCTATTTATATTTTCAATATTATCATGCCAGACAAACTCTAATTTGATCAATTATGTAATTACAATGTATAAATTCATAAATATTTCTTTCTGAAGGGTTTTCGTTAGCACGTGGAACGTTGGTGGAATTGCACCAAATGAGGATTTGGATATGGAGGATTGGCTAGATACTCCAAATATTTGTGACATATATGTTCTTGGGTACGTATAATAAATTAGTATATATGTTCATAATGGAGAAATAATTAACTTAAATTGATTATCATAACATATAGTAATAATTATAAACAGGTTTCAAGAGGTTGTGCCCCTAAAAGCATCAAATATTCTTGGTTCAGAAAATAGCAAGATTTCAACGAAATGGAATTCGTTGATTCGAAAAGCTTTAAACGAAAAGATTAACCATCATCATCCTCCTCAAGAGAAAAGAAAAAACCTAATAGTGTCTCCTATTAAAGACAACGACGATGATCTGGCAGTTCGAAGAAGCAATACACCTGGAGAATTTAGATGTATCATTAGCAAGCAAATGGTTGGAATACTAATATCGGTTTGGATTCGAAGCGATCTTCTTCCTTATATAAAGCACCCTAGTGTCTCCTGTGTTGGCTGTGGCATCATGGGTTGCCTAGGAAATAAGGTAATAATACTAATTAACAATTTATATAATACCCTAATCTATGATTAAGCTATAATTGCACTGGGTCATATTTGTGTCTACATGCACAGCCACATAATTCACGTAGTACTTGAGTAAGACGATTATGATGAGATGATAATTTATGACTATGTATATGCCATTTTTTAAATAAATTAGACAAAAAAATAAAGTAATTTATTGTTTCATTTGCAGGGTTCGGTGTCAGTTAGATTTCAGTTACATGGAACTAGCTTCTGCTTTGTTTGCAGTCATCTAGCATCAGGAGGTAGAGAAGGAGATGAGAAACATAGAAACTCTGATGTGTCGGATATCTTGTCGCGAACAACATTCCCTAGAGGGCCTTCACTTGATTTGCCGCGAAAAATACTAGATCATGAGTATGTGAAAAGTTAATTGCTAATTACAATAATTAATTAGAATTAGACTATATATTAATATTTTTGTTGATTTTTTTGAAGGTTGAAACCGTCCAAAACCAATTTGTTATTATGTTAATATACCTTCTTAATCAATGATTATTCAACAATTGGTCTCACTACTAACCATGGATATAAGACATTGCTATTACAATAAACTAATAGAGCTAATTCTTAATTATTTGCTAGTTTTAACTTTGAAGTTGTCGACTTAAGGCCTCCAATTAATTTTTAATTATGCTAATGACCTTCTATAATTAAATATAAATTAAGTAGTTGTTGAAAGAATTGAAAATGAGGTATGTTTATTGAAATAGTGGGTAGCTAAACCGCCTGAAAGTGATGATTTTCCATGCTTAGTAAACCTGTTTTTACTTGTTTATATCAACTTGCACTTTTTAATAAACAAAAGTCCCATAAATTTTTTAATCCACATAAAGGCTACTTGGATTAATATATATTAAATGTTAGCATATATTATCTTGTTAATCAAACAGAAAAAGCATACTTAGTGATGCATGCTATTTCTTTTTTGATGGTGCAGTCGTGTAATTTTGCTCGGAGATTTGAATTATAGAATTTCGTTGCCAGAAGCAACTACTCGACTGTTGGTGGACAGAAAGGAATGGAATACCTTATTAGAAAATGATCAGGTATAATTCGATTCCATAATTTAACGATATACCAAGTTATATATTTATTTTTCTTTTTTTAATTGAAATGAAGCTAAAGATGGAGCTCATGAGCGGTCAAGCATTTGAAGGTTGGCATGAAGGAACAATTAAATTTGCTCCCACTTACAAATATTATCTGAATTCTAATGTGTACTTCGGATGCGTCCAGGGCAAAAAGGGCGAAAAATGGCGTGCTCCGGCATGGTATTGACATTTTTGAACAAAAATTGATAAGCAACATATTATAAATATATGTTAACATTCTGGTTATTTTATATAGGTGTGACCGGATTATTTGGTACGGGGAGGGATTAAAGCAAAATTTATATGCTAGAGGAGAAGCAGATTTTTCCGATCATAGACCGGTGAAGGCAATCTTTTCAGCTGAAGTTGAAGAATTACAGACACTGAAAGAACTTCAACAATTCTTCCTGTCGGAGAGGTTTGATCAAATAACAAACAAGCTTGAGATTTCATCTACCGAGAAGTTTCTATGTCAAAATAGATTAAGCTTCAAAATATAAATTAATATAATATATACAGCTGTGTAATGTATAATTAATTAAGTTCAAAATATATATATACATTGAAGGGTAAGAAAAAGAAAAAGAAAAAGAAAATTAAACAATTAATAAGTAATTATGGTGATGAGTGTATAGTAGTGATGGTTTTCTTGTTCTCCATTTTTTTTTTTTTTTTTTTGTGGCGAAGGAGTTGTCTTAGTCATCCTTTTCATTTTCAGTGGATTATTATATTATTATCTATGGACAGGTTAATTATTATAATTAAATTAATTTTTTTTTTATCTAATGACTATCTTCCAAAATGAATTGACCAATCTAATGCTTCCAATTAGGGTGTTGTATGCTAACCTCCATACATGCATGTGACTGGCCGGTTAATTACATCCAAATTCCAATGATTAGGGCAGCTTAAGAATCTAATTGATAATCTAATCTCAACCAATAAGGCTTAATTAAGAAAATAAAGAGAAAAAAAAAATGTAAACATAGAATACAAGACAAACAATCAATTGAGTGGCTCTTAAATTCTTAATTGATGTAAACTTTTGAGGCCTTGAACCTGTGATTCCTTCTCAACCCTTGTAATAATGAAGATAATTTATTTTTATGGACAAATTTATTATGTTTTTAGCTTTCAATTCAGCTCTAAAACGGTAATAATCCATCCTTGTCTCTTTGTCTTTGAAACAGTGCTCAAAACAATTTTATTTTTTACACATTGTAATATCTTTAGAGTTAATACGATTGAACTCAATCACTTGTTGCCATTATTTTTAATTTTTTAAAAAACTTTTTTGTATATTTAAATAATTTAAAATATATTGATTAGACATATATCAATTGTTGAATATCATATTACTAATGAAAAGAAAATTTGAGAGTGGCTAAGGAGTAATTTAGCATATGACTAGAGTAATAATGGAACCTTTATCATTTATAAACGACATGACCTTCATCTTAATTTGCACAAGAAGAAACAATTATTTATAACTTTATAGTAATATAAAATAATTATTAATAATTCTATAATTTGATGTGTTAATTTAATGATAGACTGTTAAGCTAAGATTTATTATATTTGCGCTAAATCGATTTATTAAAAGAAAAAACATTTCACTGAATATTTAGTCTATTTATGAGGATTGAACTCTCACTTTACAACTATTGATTACAAAATTTATTGGTAATCAATCATTAATGTGATTGACATTGAAAATATAGTTTGATTCGAGAAGTCAATTTGAACAAAATACATCTTTTAATAAGTAGCGTATAAAATGTTTTTAGAAAAAGCCACGGCATGTAATTTCATACACTCGTCGTTTGTGAAATATAAGGATAACTCAGGAACCAAGCGATAGGAAGAAATTTCGTTTAATCTGTTCGTTAAAATCCAATCAAAGGAAGCCCCTTATGAAATCCAACCTCTTAGCGGATCAAACTAAGAGAGCCCAAGCCCGCGACTATAATAATAAATTTCAAACAACTCCCGCTAAAATGTCATCATCAAAATTTCGAAATCTACAGCCCAAATCGCGTGCGTTCGTTCGTTTTCTGCTTGAAAGAGAAGATGATGTGGAAGAATAGCGATCGCTCTTCCAATCTTCGCCTGTTAGCTGTTGAATTCCTTATTGAATCTGCTCATGTCAGTATAAACATCATATACTCGTATTTTCAATTTTTGTTCACTCTACAATTTACGTATTTGAGATTTTTGATGGCTAAAAATTTGAAATCGTAGCAACTAGAAGTTACTCCAATCGTCAAATACACTGCATTATCCCTCTTCGCTGATCGATTCCATCCTTCTCTCTCCAGGTATTATTTTAAAAGATTTATATCTATATCTATAATTGATTTTGAAGTTTAAGGTGAATTATGCGAAATAATAGCCAATTTATCAGGTTGAATTTGTTCATGAGGGAAAATTTCTAGGAATTAGTATATTTGGCCAATCATTCTTCTTCTGTAATTGTTGATGTAGCTTTTGTACTTCATTTTTTGAACTAGGGATTTAAATTTATTGGTAATTTCTCAGCTGTTACCAGTTAAGGTTCGTAGGCCAACACGACAAGGGAAACTGGCTTTTGCATCCCTTGACAGAGAGTAATTTGCAGTTATTTGCACTTGTTTCTATGTGGATTTCCAGCAAAGTGAGTAAGTTACTACGGCTTTGAATTTCATTGTCCTTGAGCCTTGCGTATTGGTAACCATATCAATCTTGTTATTAGATACATGATTCTCGTCCTCTTTCTGTCAAAATTTTGAAGAACTTGAGTGACAAGAGGATTAGAGAACAGCATTTTACAGCCCGAGACTTCTTGGAAGCGGTAAACTAGTTATCATCTATTAAACTTTAAGAATTTGATTTCTCTTAATTGTCATTTACTTGAGTGGTTAACTAGGACATTGTACAGGAGGTGCTCTTTTTGCAGGTACATCCTATAGAATTATTGAGGTTTCTTGTGCAACTTTAATTTCAAATCAGATGGTTAATATATTGGAGACTTTAAGGTTCTGAATTATGAGATTGGTGCTGGAAATATTGCTTTTGCTTTCCTTGAAGGCCTCCTAGCTCAATTCAGGTAACTTCCTTTCATTCAGATGTCAAGGTCTTAAAGGTCAAGTTTGATCTGAATTAATGTTTGTTCAAGTGTTTGATTAGTTTCAGACTAATTGCTTAGTTTTCTTATCTTTTGAGTTCAGGGCAGTGGCAAAGGTTGGGGAACTTGTCAATATTGAAGCATGCATGGATATCATGGATCTTCTTTACGAAAAGGAAAATGCATCAATTCTTTATTGTTCTCCTCATTCTCTTGCTGCATCTACCTTGGCATGTTTTCTTATCCCCTTTTTTATTTTCTGGTGGAGAAAGTTTACATATAACTTTTTCTTGTTCCTTTTTCAAGACGTAACAAATTTCAATTTCTTCCAGGTTGCTTCATATGTTATTACTGTTCCTAAACAGAGATGGAAATTTCCTGTTCTTCCTTGGGGTAAGATTCATTTCTTAGTGCGCCATTTTTATTTTCTGTGTTTCAAAATTGAACAAACGAAGACATCTTTGTAACTCTCAACTAAATATTTGGGCTAATTGGCTACTTTTCCCTCGAGGAAGCAGAACACTCAATTTGATAACATTTCCATTCACTTTTCTTTTCAGTGTCCTTAGTCATTCAGTATTGATGTCAATGTAGACTTTGGTTCGGTATTTTGATGTGTTTGAACTTAAAAAAAATAAATAATACATTCGATCTAGTGCATCCTTTAGTTGGGGTATATAGATCCATTTTCTCCATTCTCGCAGATTTGAAATTCGAAGCTATAGTTTGTTTATAGGATGCACTATTACTGAAATGAAATTTAGACCTCGTCGCTAGATACAAGTTAGGCAGTGTAATATCAGTAAACCTAAGCATCCAATTCAAAACTTCGTATGCTTTAGGCATCTGTTTCGATTGAAGATACTTTTCTATTGTCGTGGTCCTAAATCCTTACGGAACAATTGGAGTAATGTGATAACGGAGAATAACATGGCTCTTCTGTGATCTTGTCTTTTTTGGTATTGTAAACGATCTACTTGTGTGCAGCAATTAGCCAATTCCATTTCTCGGCTATGCTAGTTCTAGTTTTAAAATAGGAGCACATTGTGATGTTTTACTTTCAAGGAATTTTGGGGCTTAGCGGAGTTTGGTTCAGTTTTTAATATATACAATTCAGTTTCAGTTTTAACGGAAAAAACTGAAATATTTATCAATTGGCTTTGATGTTTATTAAGCCAAAAATCAGGAAAACTAAACTAACGTTACGGAACCAAATCAGTTCGTTCTATTTAAAAATGGATTTGGTTCGATTTTTATTTGTCAAACTTTTGGTTTATTCAGTTAGTATTGATTTGGTTCAGTTTGAACCAAACCTACCAAATGTTCTGTCCTGGACAAGATACTTACGAAAAAAAAAATTCTAACTCTATATAAAAAATTATATGGTGCATACGATTTTGGTCCTCATTCTTGTTCTTTTTTCTCTTTTTTAAAGTCTACAACCGGTATTTTTTGGCTCTATATATACCAGAAATGGTCTTCAAATAATTGCGTTGCCGAGTTAAGCAGAGTTCCGTAATTTGAAGATACCGTAGATCTAGCAAGGTAGATGATTTGCAACTCATTCTTTATCCAGTTAGACATCATTTGGGCTTGAAGTTTGTGTCCCACATTAGGGCGACTTTTGTTATTGGGCCATGATACCAATTAAAGGAGGAGCTAAAGAGGCTTTGAGCATGCAAAGCTTCCCATATTTGATCATATCACTTTTAGCTGTCACTGAACCCCTCGTTGACCTTCACTCAGTCGTATATTCCAAAAATCTAGCTAGACAAGAGCAAACCAATTTCCAATTTTCTTGCCCTGGCAAACGGGGTACTTGCTTTTCTTTAATACAGTCATCTTTGATCTTTTAGCCAAAAAGATTGACTACTACTGGCCATATCAGATCATCGATCTGGTGGTCCGCCACTGACTGTTGCACTTCTGGTCTGTAGTCCATGTACAATTTGTACATGATCCATGCAAAATCACTGCTGACACCATGTCAGTATCAGCTCATTGTCAATTTTTAAGTTGCAATTTCTTAAATTCTTTGGTGGACTACAAGCTGTATCCACATTCCACATTGCCTAAATTTATTGGTCCCTATCCTAATTTCTTTTCTTTAAATTGACATCTCCACTTGTGAACCGTAATACAGATACTAATATATGAACTGGACCAAATCTTCTGTACTTTGATTCTTACAGTGAACTTATTTGCTTACAACATGACATATGTCTCGCGTGCATACAGCATATTTAGCCTTTCATGAGACAAAAATAGCAATGGAGACGTGCAAGCTTTGTATAAGACAAGAGAGAATGCAACTAAATTATCTATATTGTAGAGATCGTATCGTATTTGAGATTGAAGAACAATCTCATTTTGGATGGTTCTATTTGATGGGTCAATCTCATTTTGGATGGTTCTATTTGATGGGTCACCAATCAATCACACTTGAGAAGACAATGTTATTTTTCATATTCTCACGCGTGCAAGGGTATTTCATTCATTGAATCAGTATATTTTATCTAATTTAGTGTTTGCCATTTTATTCCCATGTGAGAACATATATACAGAATCATTTTCATCTTCCTCAGTGTTTTGTGTAATTTAATTGGTTTTTAACAGCTACAATTACTGCCACAAGTGTACTCCAACTAACATAAAATAAGTAGTTTGTGCTTTCAACATACAATTAGTCAAGTTTTGCTTAAGATATATTCACACCATAGGACGTGACTAGGATGATCAACGAAACCATATGATCCACCAGTCCTGAATGGTCCCCATTTTTTTGAACTAGGTGATCTCCTTCCTTACACACATGATTTATCTTTGATTTAATAGGTGGGTGAGGTTTTTGGCCGTTTCTGCTTAGGTGTCCCTTCACCAGTACCCAGCGGTCAATTTGATAAAACAGTATTTTGTAAATTTACTAGTCAAGCTGTATAGAAGTTTCATGTTTTCATTGGAAACAGAAAATCAAGAAGCAAAGATTTACCGAGTGAAAATATATTATGGGTCATGGAGTCAGGAGTTGTATCATTACGGTGGGTGATGATAGAAGGAGATTCCTTCAACAGGCTGTCTATGACTCTGTGTATAGATCAGTATTTTATCCAATCAGAACAAACATAATATTTGATATTTGATGCTAGCAGGACGATCGTAAATCATAATAGAAGGTGGTGCTCCAATTGGACCCACTGTCGCTCATTTTTTGTTTTCTTACTTTCGAGGAAGATTGATGCTCTTCCTGCTTTGCTACCTACTCTACCCAGTTGTTGGGTCCTTCCTGTATTTCTACTTAAAATAATTGTTATCATTGTTCTGTGTTTTTCTGGTACTCAGTTGTTTGCCTGCTGCATTATTTTTCTACTTTTCTTGTTTTGTTGATTATCCTTTTTTTCTCCTGCTTCTATATCTAGCAATCTATCTATACTGACACGGATATGATTCTCATATACAAGTGTTCGAAGTGTGAACATTGAACATTGATTAAACGAAGATTATTCATTTGGTCAGTGATTCTATAATACTTGTACTAATATTTTATTGAGAAAAAAAAAATTGTCACAAGTGCCCAGTTGTAAAGGTTTGTTTTATTTGGCTAAAAATCTTTTTGTCAAACCAAACTTGAATATAGTCACAAGCCTAATCAATTTGTCTTTGCTAAATGGTCTTTATTACAAATTTTCTAGTACATCATAATTAATAACTCATCATGACTAGTAGTTTACTAGATTGGGTTACTGTCTTAACTACATTGGGTGGGCTCTACCATGAATCATTGTTCCTTATCCTTTTAAATTACAGGAAGTAGATTTTAACCTCCACGTGTGGAAACTTCTACAATTTACTTGTATTTAGTAGCCATCAAATATGTTAGCATGTGAAGACTTTAAACTTTTGATTGATTTGCGTCGGTTGATACTTGATATTCTCCAACAGAGCTATGAAGCATTGATTGAAACTTTTGTTGGTGGATGCAGTGAAGTTTGTTACTTCATTCAAAGAAGAGGATGTTGTAGAAATTGTCAGAGACATTCTTAAGCATGTGTTCGAGCCTTGATATTGGTCCAAATGCAAAATCTTGGAACAGAAGACATTGATTTCAGGTGTCTTCAACTCCATTAAAAATATAACACAATTTTTTAAAAATAGAGGATATTCTGAAGGGATAGAACTTTTAAATCTCATGCATTGTAAATAAATCATGGACCCTTACTGTTAGGACTACTAGTCCAATGATTCAGTGAATACTTGAATTAACCTTTGCAAGGGCAAATTAAAGCTTACAGCTTATTATGTGTTTCGTATGTCTTGTAAAAGAGAGACATACAAGACACAATTTGTGGAAAAGATGATGGGACCTTATTTTTTCTATATCAAGAAGTTATTTTTCAAACATATTTGTGGGCTTTGATGGTCGAGCACAAACGCAATTAATTTCTAATGGGAATTAAAGTTGTACTCTTTTTAGTGAACTTTTTACTGTGGGTTCTATTGGAGGGGGAAAAAAAAAGAAAGGGAATGTCCCTTTGGATTCCGATAATGGAGCTTGGAGAAACTAGTGGCCAAAAAGAAAAAAAAAATGTTTGAATAGAAGTGGTTGATCTCTGGTTATTCAATTATCTCGGGGATATACGATTTTAGAGGGCCAGACTCATAATTGAGGACTCCAACTCCAATATAACAGGTAAGACTGGAGCAGAGTCAACTTATGCCCAGCCATGCCAATTCTTTTCAATTTCACATGGTCCTGTTTTTTTTTTTTTTGTTTTTTTTTTATTTTTTTATTTTATCATGGTCTTTGTTTAAATGTAATTTTTTTTAAAGAATTCACAATTAAAATGAATATTCATGTAATGTTTATTTTTTTTCTTTAATAACGACGTTTTCTTTTATAAACAGTTACATATGACACATGGTATTGAGAGAATTTGGGTCCAGCTTCTAGTAGGGTTCAAGCTTTGCCCAGAGTTGATCTTGTTCGAGTTCCTTTCTATTTGAGGTGAGTGTATTCTGCATGTCTCTCCATATATAGAGAATGTATATACGTATAATATATGTATAACCAAAATGGTAGACACAAGTCTCTCCACCGACATGTATGTTTTTGTAAGGTCCACCACACGGGGGTGGACTCTTGATTCGGTCTCAGATATCTTACTTTTATTGTCTGTGTCAAGAAAGCACAATTCCCAGTTCCCAAAAGGTATTATTTAATTTATTTGAAAAGAGAAATCTTTATAAAGTGAACATAAAAAAAAAGGGAAATTTTTGAAAGGAGAAGGATATATTAAGAATTAAATCTCCAATCTCGATATTATTAGGTGATTAATCTGAGGATAACTTTCAAAAGTTTTTTCCTAAAGTGCATGATGTCAAATTAGCAATGTCATTAGTGAAAAGTATAAAACATTTTATCGCTGTCTAGTTTCAATTTTTGACATTAATCAATGTCAATCCTTAAGCTAAATTATCCATTAATTAATTCTTTATAACCAAAAGAAATAAAATTTGGTAAAGACATCTAGATAATTATAAAATTAAAATAAAATAATTAATACAATTTTAATTGTCTATAGTGTTATATAAGTGAAAAAAAAAAGTTAAAAAAGTGTCAAAATTAACAGAATAAATGCAGTACAAACGTGTGAATTGAACTTATCCCAATTAGCCTTAAATTGTTTAATTAGGATGCGGGTTGTTTATCATGAAGAAAAATATGAATTATTATGCATAAACACCCATTTGCTAGCTTAGTACACTCGAGTAGTTACAATGTGATGTTTGCTTATCTTATAAATTCACTAATCATCACATTTAAGGCACGTTAATTAATTAAGATTTAAAGTCAATTAAAACCGGCTAATGTGTTGTTTTTGTTTAAGGCCAAATATCATTTAATTGTGTCGGTTAATAAAAACCAAACCAACCCCACATCTACTTGGTGGGAAATTTGAACTACTTTTCTTCTCCCACCAAAGGCAAAGGTTAGGTTGGTATACAATGCACAGGCGTTCACTTCTCATGTGGACAACGTATCTGCTATTGAAAAGCCCTTGTCCAACATTATCCTTTCCACATCTACAACTGAATTGTTAAATTAAGGTACGTATTTGCAAATTAATTTTTTTTTAATTCAATCATACTGTATACCATAATATTATATAATATAACGAGTCAATGCAAATATTAGGTGTTTCATGTACTGGGTCGACTCTTTTTTTATCATATATAAAATAGCATAATTTTATTTCCACAATCAACTGGTAGAGTAATTATCGGTAAAAAAAATCAAGAACATGTCTCTAGGAAATTATTGGATAATTGTTTTGTATTTTCTACAATTTTGTTATTTAGCAAGCGAATTAAATTCAATATATCTTCGGTTGAAATGCTGGTTTTCTACTTTTTTTCTATGATTTGGGAGACAACTTTGCTCTTTTGGTTTTGTTGAAAGACACCACTGCCTAAGTACTAACATGATAGTACTTTTTAATGTGAAAGGATAACAAGACACCACCTTGTATATACAGTATCTTATGGGTTGCACATATTTTGATACCAAGTCATGCCCAATATATTCAAAGTTGTGACATTTGAAATCATTCACAAAAGAGGCTTTGCATGCTGCTTCTATATCCCAATTAGTCTTCTTAATAATGATCTTCGTTCACGATCATATAGTTAAAAATGTTAAATGCTATTTTTTATAGTGTGTAATTAATTTTTCTAACTCTAACTTAAGTTATTAAATTACTCTGTATATGCACTTGGCGGTAGTCTTCGTTAATTCCTTTTAAACTCGACTGTATGATAATATCTCCAGAGAAATAAAAGTGGTTGGCATATATACATTAAGTATAATGTTAGGGAGAAGAGTGATTAAAGGGTTTGTAAATACTTAATCCTATATTCCAATGTCCTTTCTCAAAAGATAACAAATGAGGACCCATCTGAAATTTCTTTGGCAGATGTCTAATCAAAGATGGCATCTTTTTTCTATGATTTTTATGCTTAATATTGAAAATAATAATATTGGGCCCATCTCATTATAATGCTTACGGTGGCCAACTATTCAATTATAGTTCCTTTGTCCTTGTCTTACCCCTTACTTTTCAAAAAGTCTAATGTTTCTTTCTTCCTATAAAATGATAATTAATCAATTAAATTCTTGTTGTAATTACATTTTCTTTTCTTTTCAATTTCAATTACAATTATAGGATATGTAAATTCATCTCCTGCTATGAAGTTTTCCTATCTAAAAAAATTATTTTTTCTTCTAACAATATGTCGTTTTGAATATAATATTAATAGGAAGTTATATATAAAAAGCTATTAGCAAATAATGATCACATCCCATTAATTTGGAGAGGATTTGCACTTCAACTTTAGAATTGCATGTGATGTGCATAATGCTAACAATTAAGTGATTATTACCCTAATTTAGGGTAATGCCATGGAGAATAGTGGGCCTACCTCTACATTGCCATTATCAAAAAGAAGATTGTGAAAGCTCCCTCTACATTTTTGTGCTTTTAAATATTCATTTCTTTGCATTATCATTTTGAATTCAATATTATTTAAATGTATGACCCTTTTTCTAACTCAAAAACTAACAAATTTAGGAAATTTCCAAATAAAAGTACTAACATACATATACACATGAATACACTTCCTTTGCCTTTTCTTTTCTTTCTTTTTTTTTTTGAAAAAAAAAGTTGTAATTACAATGTGTTAAGATGGCACAAATCATTCTAGGGTTAAAATAAAAAGATCAAACTACAATTAATGAAGGTTTTGAAATTATGTGTTTTACTCTTAATTATGTAGATTATTATTTGTGGTTGCTTTATTAAAATAAAAAGAGTAAACCATTTCATAATAATAGTCCAATTTGTATTCGGCATAAAATTAAGGAAAATTTTTTTAATATATTTTAATTTTTATTAATTTACTAATAATATATCTACTCGTTGGCTTTTGACATACTTAATTTGGAAATTTCAAATCAGTAATATAGATTACCATTTGGAACAAAAAAAAAAAATGGACATATTCGGCAGAATTAACTGTTTTAATAATAGCATTTAGTTGTTATATAAATTAATTTTTTATAAAATACTATATTAACTCAATAATATAGATTATTATTATCAAACTATATTTTAGTATGCTCCCTTTATTAGATGTTGCCATGCTGAAAAATATGACAAAGAGGAGATAAGCTACCTTCAATTTTTCTTTTTAGAAGGATAATCCAAAGGTTTAAAATTTTCTATTTAATCTTACGGCTAATTTTTATTTTATTTTTACTTTATATAATTGTAGAATCATCAAAATTGAAGAATATTCTAATTGTAGAATGAATAAATAAATACATTAAAGATCGAATTTTAGCAAGATTATAAAATTTTCAAACTTCATTCTCTTTATCAACTTTCTAATGAATCATTATAACTTTTTTGGCAATTATGATAAATTAAATTACTCTCAAATGCATACTAACCGAATAATTAAATTACTTAATACCAATTTAGATAGTTTTATAAAACACTTAACTACTTATTTTTAAATTAGCTTGTAAATTGAAAAAATAAAGTTAAAGGATTAAAAGTGAAAAATGAACCAAAAAAAACCTTTCTTGATTAGCTAAAAGTTATCACAACAAGATCTACTGTGTCATAAATATAGCAAAATCATTAAATCATAACATGAGAGTTGTCTTCAAAGCATTTTTTTTTTTTTTTTTTTTACTTTTACCCATTATTATTACTAATTACGTAACTTACTCTCTGTACAAGTAATTATCCAAAAGAATGAAAAACAAAAAGCGAAGGCAATGGATCAACTTTACACACAAAAGTTAAAAAAGAAATGCTTTCCTTTAAAACTAAAAAAAAACAAAAATACATAAAGAAAATTTAATAATAAATAAAAAAAAGTAGAATTAAAAGCTCACTATCGCTGGAATGGCGATGCTGCTGTAGTACAAAGCAATTCTCTTTTCTGAGCTTGGACATCAAGACAGCTACTTGAGTCAGTCAGCTAAACTACCATCCTATACCACGCTTTTATATAACGCGTGACGTACACGCTCCATTTCTAATTGGACGGTTGTTATTGCTAATTACTCCTCCATTTAAAAATAATTTTTCTTTCAGATATGTTTTTGTATTATTGTACACTGTCTGTCCTTTTCAACTTCGTAGTCTCACTTCTTCACTCTGATCAGAAAGAGAAGAGAACCCTAGAAATGAAATTTTTGGATGCTAATGTGAGCAAATCCCTTTATTGTGTCAGTTACTAGCTAAATTGTTTTTGGTGCATTTTAGCTTAACAATAGCTCTCTGTTTCTTTAACTAGAGTTGGGGTTGGGGGTCCTCTTTCTTTTATTATGGTTCTGATTTCTTTTTTTTTTTAATTGCCAATCATTGTCGTTTTTTTCTTCCTGAGTAACTTTACCTCTTAAGATCCTTTTGGTCTCTTGCTTTTCTTTTTTTCTTTTTTTTTTTTTTCAGTTTAATTTTGGATAAAAAATTTAAAGAATTGAAAGAGGTGAGAAAAGCGGGTTAGTGTTATTTGAGGTTCAGATCTGAGGAAGCTAAGTTAGTCTCAACCAATGTCTCTTAGTTTCTTGGTTTCTTTATGACTTTTTAGCAAAAATCCACTTGCTTCTTTACCTTATTCTTCTTTCTAGTTCTTTGTTTTGGGGCTTGTCTTTTTTTTCCTTGAAAGTCCGTTTTTTTCCTTTTGGGTTTTTTGGCTCTTGTTTCTTGAGCTTTGTTTTTGAGTTTCTTGCTTAAATCTTTGGAGATAGAGAGGAGAAAGATAGAAGTGGAAATGCTGGCTATTGGGAGCCCGACTATCAGTATGCGTATGAGCATTACTTGCAATGCTTTACTTAGAGAGCTTCAGGTCTTTCTCTTTTCCTTTTACTCATTTTTTTTTCTTTGTTTCTTTTTTGCCTCTCTCTGTTTTGGAGATGCCTCTCTCTGTTTGGCAAAGTCTGATGTTTGGTCAGAAAGAAAATATGTGGGTTCTTTTTCTCTTCTTGGAAATTTACTTTTATACAAGTAATGATGGATTCTAGAGAAAGTTAATTGTTTTGTTCCTTTAAAGACAGAGCATTGATTGTTACTTTATTATAACTTAATGGGTCTATGGGAGCTATGGATTGGTTCGCTTTTTAACCTTTTGAGTCTTAACGGTGATCTGTTCACTAGAGATTCGAGATTAAAACGTTCTTTTTATTTTTGTAATTTGTGGAAACAGTTTTTTTTACTACATTTTTAAAATAAATTTGTCCAAATTTTCGTTCTTTTCCTTGTTTTTATTGTTTATCTACTTTATTTTGGTTGTTTTCATGTGTTGTATTGATGTGCGTTTCGCAATTCATTTGTGCTATAGTTTGTGATTGAATCGGTGGTTGTTGAAGTTTAGTGGGTAACCTCTAAATTTATTGGTTTTGTGGGTGTTAGTGGAACGGTGTACAGTGTGGTTTTGTAAAATTTTGGTTAATTCCAGTGGGAGACTAAATTTTCAGGACTTTAGCTTTTTCATATATCGTTTTGAAAGCTGCAATTTATCCTTAGGAGTTGATTGTTGAGGCTTTGGGTTCAATTTGGTCAACATTGTATTCTGTTTCATAGTGAAACTACTGTTCCGAGCCTTTATGGTTTCTCTGAAAAATTGAAAACGATACGCTGTTCATTGTTTCCTCCCATAATTGCAAATTCTGATTGAGGAGTCATATATCATGAGAATTAGGTTGGGTTGGGGGCATGGTTAGATGTTCAATGGGTGACTTGGTCTTTGCAAAATTTATTGAAGATATTTCATGTTTTGACTTTCTTCTTGTTTTGCGAGCAGCAAATTTGGAATGACATTGGTGAGAGTGAAGCAGATAAAGACCGTATGCTTTTGGAGTTAGAGAGGGAGTGCCTGGAAGTTTATCGTAGAAAGGTTGAGGAAGCTGCCAATGCCAAAGTTCGCCTTCATCAGTCTGTTGCAGCTAAGGAGGCAGAGCTTGCAACGCTCATGGCTGCCCTTGGGGAACTTAACATCCATTCACCAGTAAGTTCTCCTTGCCACAATCAATCACGGTCGTGTTTATTTTGTTATTGTGCTGTGTTATTCCTGAATCTCTACTATTATATTGTTTCGTTTCTCCATTATGCTTAATTTAGTCACTGATTTCTTTTTGTGTTTATTTCATTTTGGCCTTCACTTTAAGTGTAAGCTATAATGCCTTTTTTTGGGCCAGAATTGGACTCCTCATGGGTTCAATGAGACTAGTTTTGTCCCTGTTACTAGTCCCATATTTCTATTTGTCAGTTGTCTTTGTTATCCCTAGGTTATTATAAAAGATTGTCAGTGCTATTTTTCCCCCTTAAATTACACCCTTTATGCAGTTGTTAAATAGTTTTATGATATGTTGATTTATATTTGACCTCATTTATGACCAATCTTATTGTTCATGGTGAAAGACATTTCTTTGAGCGACCACTTATTTATGCAACTCTCATTTCATAAATTTTCAGACAAAGACAGAGAAGAGGGCACCATCACTAAAAGAGAAACTTGCATGTGTTACACCACTTGTGGAAGATCTGAGGATGAAGAAAGAGGAACGAATGAAGCAATTTACAGATATAAAGGCACAAATTGAAAAGATCAGTGGGGAAATTTCGGGATACAACCATCTCAACAATTCTCTGATGAGTTCTTTAACCCTGGATGAGCAAGATTTGTCTATGAGAAAGCTTAATGAATATCAAACACAACTTCACACCCTTCAAAAGGAGAAGGTATGCAAATTATTATATATACAGGTTGTTGCTAAAGGTCCCAGATGCTAGAGTAGACTCTTACATGTGCTTTATCACATCTTGAATTATTGGATATAATTAATCTGCATAATTAACTTTGGAAGCAATCAAATTATAGTGGGGGCAGCTGTGATTAATAATATGGACACAAGTTTTCAACAATCCATGAACAACTTAATGAGTGGTGTCATTTATAGATTTGCTGACAAATTTCCCTTGGATGGTCAACTTGTTACTCCTTCCTGAAGAATGCAATGTTCACTAGACATGAAAAGCTGAAAATTTTTGCATGATTTTTTTTTGTTATGCTATTGATATCATCTTGCATGTAAGATTGATTTTGTGAAAACAATTCCGCTTGATTGTTATACGAAACAAAATGTTAGACACACATATAATGTTTACCAGCAATCAGATGTTATAGTACTTTTATACTTCTGTTGAACTTTGTCGGCATCTTTAACACTTAGGGTGGCTGTTGGATAAATTGTGTTTATTACGTGCTCTGCAGTCTGATCGTCTCCATAAGGTCTTTGAATATGTGAACGAAGTGCATACTCTCTGTGGTGTGCTTGGGTTGGATTTTGGGCAGACGGTCAGTGATGTTCACCCAAGCTTGCATAAAGAAAACCAAGAACAATCCACAAATATAAGTAATAACACTCTAGAAGGTCTAGAACAGTCCATTATCAAGTTGAAGTTAGAAAGAAAAGCACGAATCCAAAAGGTAATGCTGATAACATTTTAGCTTTACTGTTGTTTTTCCTTCTCGTGTTTAGTAAACCTCTGTTCGGAATCCAGCTGAAAGATATTGTGGCATCATTATTTGAACTTTGGAACCTGATGGACTCACCAAAAGAGGAGAAAAATAGCTTCTCAAGAATTACTTGTATCCTTGGATCTTCTGAATCTGAAATCATTGAACCAGGCGTTCTTACAATAGATATAATTGAACAGGTTTGTATCACCCTGAACTTGTATATATATATATATTTAGTGATTCAGGAGCAGCTTCATGGACTTACTTGTCCTTTTGACAGGCATCAATGGAAGTGGAGAGGCTTACTAAACTAAAAGCTAGCAGAATGAAAGAACTTGTTATGAAACGGAGATCAGAATTGGAGGAAATATGCAGAATGACTCATATTGAGCCAGATACAAGTACTGCTGCTGAGAAATCAAATGCATTGATAGATTCTGGTATAAATATCCTTTTTTTCTCAATTTTTTGGGCTAGCTTTTTCTGGTTTAATATGTTAATTTAGTTTGCAAAGGAATTATTGAATAACAAGTTTTGCTGTTATTTTCAGGATTGGTGGATCCTTCTGAATTATTGGCAAATATTGAGGCCCAGATAGTCAAAGTTAAAGAAGAAGCTATGAGCCGAAAAGAAGTCATGGATAGGATTGACCGGTGGCTTTCAGCTTGTGAGGAGGAAAACTGGCTTGAAGAGTATAGTCAAGTAAGCTGGAAACCATCTACTATATGGCATATCAACATATGATGATAAGACTGGAAATATGAGGATGTTTGTTTTTCATCTCCCTTCATTCCCTTTCGCTCGGGTTTTATATTTAACATATTGCATGCTCTGGGTTTAATGCTAATGCAGATAATGGACTATTCCTTTAATCCAGTAGCAAGCTGTTTTAGAGTAGGGGAAATTTTGTTTTTTACTTCCCTTTGTTTAACTGTTTAGCATGATAAGAAGTCAAGTTCAATGCAAATAATGAACCATAATAAGTAAATGACAACCCACTGTGATACTATTTACTACTGGAGCACCTAGCCCAGCAACCTTAAGAGATTTTTTTTCTTTTTTTTTTTTTTAATGGATACCAGGACAGTAACCGATACAATGCTGGGAGAGGTGCGCACATTAATCTTAAACGTGCAGAAAGAGCTCGAGTGACAGTTAACAAAATTCCAGGTATTTCATTCTTCAATAGTGTCATTCTCTGTTTAGTAATTTACTGTTCACTGCCTTTTGGAGCTAATAATTTACTTTTTTATAGCAATGGTTGACAATCTGATTAGTAAAACTCTTGCATGGGAAGAGGAGAAAAAGATGCTGTTTCTTTATGATGGGGTAAGCTATTTAGTTTCGGTACAGAGTGTTTCATAGATGTTTTCTACAGTATTCTTATTGTAACTATGTGTATATGTACGTGTTATGATATTTTTTGCAGGCAAGATTGGTGTCGATATTGAAGGATTACTTGCAGGCCAGACAGCAGAGAGGAGAGGAGAAAAAGAGATGCAGGGTAAATGAGCTGAGTCTTTTTTCTTTTTAAATTACCTTGTATTTTATTAATTGCTATGGGGAAAATGTAGCTATTTAGGTTATTAAGAAAATATATTCTTACTGAATTCTTACATGTTCAAATGGTCCAAAGTTAATATTCTTGCGTCTTACAATCAATTTACTGATTTATTACAGGATCAGAAGAAACTCCAAGATCTACTGTTAACGGAGAAGGAACTCATGTATGGTTCCAAACCGAGTCCGCGAAAAACTAACAGCTTTAAAAAAGCAAATGGTTATCGTGCAAATGGAAATGGCTCCATGACTCCTACACCTCGCCGAAACTCCGTTGGTGGCACAACTCCTGAGCTCCTCACCCCCCGATCTTACTCTGGACGTCAAAGTGGATACTTCAGGGAAATGAGAAGGTTGTCTACTGCACCACTGAACTTTGTGGCCATATCAAAAGAAGATACAATGTCATTCGCTTCTGTTTGTGATTCTGAGCCAGGCTCTCCCTCTCAGAGTTAGTTCAAAAAACTGTTAATGGTATGTTCTGCTTAACCTCTATTAACCTTTAAATAAGTTTTCCTTTTCTTTCCCATTTTTGACCTATACTACCAACTTTTGTGGCAAGCAATATATAGCATGATTAGTTGATTTAAAAAATGAAGACTGGCACATGCACACGAACTTGTGCTTGTTCATTTAAGTGCTATGCAAGGCAAAAGGAGAATGTGACTTATGTGTTCTTTAACCAAAATCCTTTAGACAGTTCAATTCTGTTTCTGTTTCTGATTACACTAGAAATCTGATAATTTTTGTGCTCTGGAACAGGCAACATAACTCAATGGCTCAACACTTCAATTTTAAGCAGTGGAACCTTGTGAATATCAAACAGATGTACACTAGTCCGTGATTGTGAATTGTTAGGAGTACATGGGAGAGTGGTTACTGACATTTGTGAAAATGTGCTGGGATGCTATTTGCTTTGAAGAATATCGGCTTCTGGAAGGAAAATACTGGTAGATAAATAGCTGGGAAGTACTTGTTAACCTTCAAGTCTTTGTTCCACAGTATAGGGGAAAACAAATATGGTAGCTTTATAGTAGTAGACTGACCATGTTTTTCCTTTCTTTTCTTTCCTTTTTTCTTTTTGTGGATTTTGCTTGTGGTTTGCATATCCGTGTATATAATGTACTTCAGTGTGATGAGCTATCATTTGATGTAGGAAACCTTGGTATATTTAGAGATGCATATTGTAGGATCATTCTAATGTGATACATAGAAAGAAATAAATGTCTGTCTACGAAGCTTGTTCAGTTTGTTGTTTCAAGAGTGTATTAACGGCAGGGTTATTGTATCAATTAGATGTAAACAGATCGATTTTTATACGTATGGGGCCGGAGATGTCAAGTGTAGCATGTTAAAGATCTATGAAGCACTGACAATTTAGTTTCTGTCATATACTTGCATCGAGTACATTTTCCAGAACGATAAGAACATTTAAGATTGATTTTAGTCTTATTAGGAGTCAGGATTGTACGCCTAATTATAAATATCCGTTCTACAACTGAGACATTTCATTTTTCTTTTATGCCTCCTAATGGTCACATTTGACGTAGAACGCATATAAGCTAGAAGTGAAAAGAAAACTACTGGACACTAAGGTAGAGAAGGTGAGATTATGATTTCATGTTCGCAGCGACTGCAGAGAAATATGCGAGGGATTTCCTGATGATTTGGTATCCTAACGCATCTTGTATGCTGCCACGCCTCACAAATATCACATGAAACCATTCTTTCTCCATCATCATCTTTAGTTCCACAAGGGCAATCCACGACTCTGTTATTGTTACTATTTTCATATATCAACCCATTAATCGTTCCTCTCTTGCTATTACTCCCTTCAAACACCATTTTCTGACCCACTTCAACTAATCCAAAAACTAGATCGCTCCCTTCAGCTTTCAAGTTCAGTATCGACTCGACAGCAAAACCTCGAAATCCCCAGTATAATTCCTCGAAGTTTCTTTCAACTTGTTGCTTTAGCTCATCAAATGTAGCATTTGATTTCAGAGTAATACACTCAAATGGTGGCATTGCTTTGTTTATCCCTTCATTAGCTACTTCATCATTGTTCCTTAAAAAGACAGTGCAATAGAGTTTCAATTTCCTTTCAACCCCTAATTCAACTCTAAAAGGGAATTCTGTATGATAGACTTTTGCAAGAAATTTAGTGTCAAGAATTATTCTTGAAGCTGCTTGTATTGCTGTAAGAATTCCCATATTGAGAGTCTGCTTTTGGTCTTTAACAACATACTTATAAAAGTAGTACATATCCTTCATTACTTGACACCTTGTAATCTTATATCTAGCCTTTACTTTGGAATTGTTAATGTTAATGCTTTCTTGGACAGGAAATACATTTGAGACATCTTCTAGGCAGTACTCCAACACTTTCGTCACCGGATTCAAGCTCCGGCGAACTAAATAATTTCCGACTATACGGTTTCCTAATGACTTAAGCACAAAGTCTAGTAATCCTGTGTCACCAATATAAGCACGAGCAGCATCCCTAACTTCCTGCCTTGAAACCCATCTAAAATCAGCTCTTTTTAAGGATTCTACAATAACTCTAGTTGCCATTTCAATTCTCTTCGCAGACCATCTACAGTTAGGTTCTATGACAATTCCTGTAGTGTATGCATCAATAGAATCGTCCTCAGGAAGGTGAGATTTAAGCTCGAACATGAAGCGAAAAAGATCGCCAAGTGTTGCTAAGGAATAATCTGATAAGGTTTGGTATTTAGAGATGATGGAAGGAAGATCAGGATTAGTATTGCTAAGATAATGAACTAATATGCATAAGGGCATGCCTTGGATAGTTCCTATAGCTTTTTGGTAGATTGGTTCAGTTACACCGAAGTTTCCTCTCTCATATTTGTAACCCCATTGACCAAACCAAGGCTCCCCATATGCTATGCCATGAATTAGCCTTAGTTCCATACTTCTCTTCTGTGAAATGTCATTCAAACTCACTTTCCTGCAACAACATATGAACATACCATTCTTATTTCATCAGCTTGTAAGCCGACAAATCACTTAAAAGATGTAAATCAAATGAAATACGCAAGAATTTGATCAAAGAGATGCCTAACCTTGCTTGTAAACCGTTGCACAAGCGATCCCAGAATTCTATGATCTGGCGTCCAGACAAGTTGGAACCAGCTTCCAAGCCATTAACACACAACAAATGACCAAATCCATCAGAATGAAAGACACCATGCATCATATGGCCTTGTAATTCCGCTATATTGAACTTATTACCCTTCACTGAAACTTCCCCATCAAAGGTGCCTTCACGATTGAGGAAGGCAATGACTGTATCCTTGGATGGTAGCACGAAGTGATACTTCTTGTTGCATATCAGATGGTCACCCCAGCCTGAGCTATAAAGGAATCACCAAATCCAATGAGAGAATAAGAAAGGAACACACTCGTTAATTAAACGCACATATACTCTCTGTTATCTTCAAAATATATATATTTATATTAAGACAACGACAGGAACAACTACTAAGTCTTAATCCCAGATACATGCTTATATTAAGAGGAAAAAGAAAAGAAAAAAAGATTAGGAAGAAAAAAATAGATTAGTTATTCTTTATTACTGGCCAAGATTCACTGGGTAGGTCCAAAATGCTAATATAAAACTTGTCCTTTTATACACAAGAGAGTCCAAGGTTGTCAAGAAATTAAAAGAAAGCAATAAAACAAGGGAACCAAGACATCACCAACATATAAACAATGCTTGCAGCAGTAGTTATCCAATGAAGCTTCAATTGGCTCTTCAATGACCAACAACAAGATATAGAAAGGAGGGTGACAACTGACTTCAAGCTGAAATGACCAACTTGGAATTCCATCGCAAATATTACTCTCCGAATACCCTAATTCAAGAAGTGCTTTAACATTTTCCCTGAATGACCCATCAAACTCAACTGGGTATCCATTTTCACCAAAGTTCTTGAACTTAAACACCTTCTCTCCTCTCTTCCTTTTCTTGCAGTTACTGGTTATGTCCAAATGAGACATAACGACACGAAGATTGAAATCCCAAGACAGAGATAGATGAAATCAAGAAAGGGAGAGATAGTGCGTTTAACGAGCATGAAGAGATTAATTGGCAGAAATTCAAGAGAGGAAACCATGCAGGACAGGCTTGCTTATACTATACTATATATGCCTTGCTTTGGTCACACACTTAGTGCCTAGAAATAAAATTGGAGAGACAGAAAATGGGTACACAAGCTTAACTATCAAATTAAGGTATATAAGATTTGCTCACAATGTGCATGATTTTCTTTAAAATTGAGTTTCCATGCAAATGTATCGCTATTGTATTAGTAATAAGAGGGTTTTCTTCAAGTAAATAAATGGTGACATGCTTTTAACATGCAACTTTGTGACTATTACAAATTTTCTTTTTATATGTTCCGGCAAATTCTTTGGTCAGCTTGGAAATGTTGATTTTAGATTCAAGAAAAACAGACATAAACGCAACATTTCTTGCCTAACTACTCGTGCAAAATTTTTTTATATGCTCAAAATGCTCTACCCCGTGGGATCTTTCTTCACTATTAATTTATACAACTATCAAAAGAACCAGTTCTCTGTCTGCAAATTAATAAAAATATTTCACAAGGTATTTGTTCGTTGCCCATATATGTAGAAGTTATATTTTCTTGGTGCCGGCATAAGAGTTAAACTCGTGATGCTACCATGAGGAGTCGTTCCAATTAATACTCAGATTTTTTTTAATATAATTATATTATTAAATTGAAAATAATGAATTTTTGTTATGACATTTTTTAAAATTTTATATTTGGTCGAAGGTTGAAATGATATGGTCATTGTTTTTTTATATAAATAAAAATAGAAAGAGAGTAAAAATAACTTATGTTATTTTAAATTTTTCTATAACAAAAGATAAAAATAACATTTTCTGATTTAATTTATATATTTGAAAATTATAACGGAATATTCTTAGATGTTAAAGTTTTATAATATAAATTTTTAATTTTTTTTGTATTAAATTTTTTTAACTCATATTGTTTTCTAGTCAAATGGGGCACGGAACACAATTTGTGAAACATGCAAAGTTAACAAATTAAGACTTAGCCTTGGCATATTCACCTTATAAATTCATGAATCCATTTATATTTTGATTTTAAACTTAATTGAGTGATTTTTGTAAAATCGAAAAATCGAATCAAATTAAAAGAAAAATCGATCTTAAATCATTTAAATTGATGATTAATATTTCTTATAATCAAATCAAATTGAATCAATTTAATTTCAATTTGATTTAATCTATATTTTTGCTTACAACAAATAAAAGAGAATATTTATTAAAAAATAGTTATACACACACATGAAATATAGCCAATTTTCTCTTGTCTCTCATGACAAGTTTCGAAATACTCTTGTTCACGTAACAAGCTTTTTTTCACCTTTGTTTTTTTCTCTTTCTTTTCTTTCTTTGTCCAATAATGGCTACGTCGAACGCAGTTGATCCTTTTCGTCCTATAGAGGAAGTCTATGCGAATCTTAACCTTGAAGAATCGCAGGATCGATTAGGGGTCTAGGAGAGTACGAAGCAAACTGAGGAACAAATTGATGATTCGGAATGGCATGCTGTTTGTCGAGTCTTCACAGATAAACCTCTAAATTTTGTTGCTTTCAAGGCAACCATGGGTCGAGTTTGGAGACCAGTGATGGCACTGATTATGAAAGATTTAGGAAACAACTCCTTTCTTTTACAATTCTTTCATACTATTGATCATGATAGGGTGGTGAGAGGTTGGATAGAGCTCTTGTTAGTCACTCATGGCATTCTCTTTTCCAAATGGCAAAATGTTATAATTTTGAAGTTGTACACAGTGATCATCTTGCCTTATTTGTTTCTCTTGGTATGTCCCTTATCTGTTATAGACCAAAATCTTTTCGATATAAGAATGTTTGATTGCGTTAATATGACATTCAGCATGTTGTTGAAGAAGGATGGGTTCTTGGAAGATGACGTGGGATTGAGGAACAGCTTAAGCAGTGTGGCCGCCGTTTGAAACTGTGGGGTAAGCAAAAGAAAGCTTTGTTTCGGGAAAAGACAAAGCAACGTAAAGACCAAATGGTGAGGCACAGACACAGCAGTGATCCGGTCTGTATACAGTTGTTTTGTACAGTGAAAGAAGCCTATATGCAGTTACTTCACAGGCAGGAAATTTATTGGCAGTAAAGGGCAAATCAATTTTGGCTTCGAGATGGTGATGCAAATACGAGATACTTTCACATAATGGCTTCTTGACGTAAACGCAAGAATAATGTTGAACTATTGAAAAATGAAGCGGGACAGTGGTTCGACTGGAGTTCTGGCCTAGAAAATTTAATTTTTGATTATTTTTCTAATATTTTTACCTCTTCTTAGGGGGATATGGACAATATTCTCAATTGTGTTGAAGCAAAAAATTTTCATTGATCGAAATAATGCTTTATTACAAGATTTTACTTCAGAAGATGTGAGGGAAGTAGTGTATAGCACGTATGTCGACAAAGCGGTAGGCCCTGATGGTCTCAATCCAGGCTTTTATAGAGCTTTTTGGCCAACTATTGGTGATGATATATGTGTTGCTGTCCTTTCATGTTTGAATGATAATCATATGCCTCCATGGAGCAATCACATCAATATTATTCTTATACTTAAGAAGTCCTCAACTGAACTTATTTTTTACTTACGGCCTACATCTCTGTGTAATATAATAGATAGAATCGACGGTAAAGTTTTAGCAAATAGACTGAAGGAATATCTTAGCTTTGTGATTTCAGATATTCAGAGTGCTATTATCCAGAAAGGCTAATTACCGACAACATAATGATTGCTTTTGAGATAAATCATTGGCTTTATCGCAAAACACAGGGGAGAGATGGGTATATGGCATTGAAAACAGATATGAGCAAAGCTTATCATAGGGTTCAATGGAGTTTCTTACAGGGTTGAATGGGGTTTTTATGATGAGTTTGTTATAAAGATAATGCGCATGGTTACCACAGTGAGTTATCATATTGCTCGTGCAGGTCGACGATTTGGACCTATAATTACTTCGCGGGGACTTCGCCAGGGCGACCCGTTATCACCATATCTGTTTTTAATAATGGTTGAAGGACTATCTGCTTTACTGAAGTCTTTTGAGAACCGTGGTCAGCTTCATGGAATATCCATAGCCAGGGGTGCGCCATTGTTATCGCATCTCTTTTTTGCAGATGATGCGTTATATTTTGTTTGGGCGGAGGTGGCAGAAGCTTTTACTATCAAACACATTCTTCAACTTTATCAGCAAGAGTCAGGGCAACAGGTTAATTTTAATAAATCTGAAATTTTTTATAGCCGCAACATTGCTTCTTCTATACAAGAATTAATTTTTGGTTTATTGGGACTTTCCACAGTGTCCAGGCCAAGAAAGTACCTAGGTTTACCGTCTGTTATTGGCTGAAATAAGCAGGAGGCTTTTAACTATGTTCTGGATAAGGTTTGGAAAAAGTTACATTGGAAATGCAACCTTCTATCTCGGGTTGGAAAGGAAGTGTTATTTAAAAAATTAGTACAAGCTATTTCGAATTATTTAATGACAGTGTTTTTATTATCAAAGAATATTTGTACTATTATTGAGAACGCCATGAACATATTCTGGTGGAGAAACGATGGTGCAGGTGGTGGTGGAATTCACTGGTTCTTTTGGCAAAAGTTGTGTTGACATAAGCTGGTTGGTGGTGTTGATTTTCGATCCTTGTGACAATTCAATGTGGCTTTATTAGCTAAATATTGCTGGCAGTTTGTCCATGAACCTGAATTTCTTGTTAGCAGATTATGTAAGGCAAGGTATTTTCCGGATTCTGATTTTTTGCAAGCTGAAGTAGGGAGAAATCTAAGCTATATATGGCATTCTTTGCTTGCTGGCCAAGGCTTATTAAAGTTAGGTTTGTGTAGACGTATCGGGAATGGTTTGACGACTTTAGTATATAATTCTCCTTGGCTGCCTGATATGGTATCGCCATATATTCAATCACATAACACCACTGGTCTTGATGATTTACAAGTTGCCGATTTGATGTTACAACACACTCATTCTTGGGATGTTGAGTTATTACAGCAACTTTTTTCTAATCATGAAATCCAGCTAATTCAATAGATACATTTGAGCATATGTGAAGGAGCTGATAGGTGGTTTTGGAAGTGGGATTGCAAGGGGATTTATAGTGTCAAAAGTACATACCGTCGGCTCTATACCCAACAAAATAACCAACCATTATTATCACCTGAGATTTGGAAGAAAGTGTGGGGTCTCGACATTCCAGTCAAGGTTTCAAAGTTTTTATGGTGCACTCTATCAAATGTGTTACCCGTTAACAGCTTACACGATTCTAAACATGCATAGGTTACGTTGCAATGTCCGTTATGTCATCAAGAAGTTGAGACGATTCTCCATTGTCTTGGACAAGGTGTTTATGCTAAGGAATGCTTGATTGTTCAAATGTGGGCTGGTGGGGTAATGTTGTTTCTTTTCAAAGTTGGTTTCCAATAATCTCTAGTAGAAATAGTCGAGCTTTACTTTGTGACGCTGCTGTGGTTGCATGGAAATTCTGGAATGCGCGAAATGCTTTTGTGTGGAATCATCAGACCTCACACGCATTAACAATTGTAAGGAAGGCACAGGTCCATCCTAGCTCTTGGCAAGCAGCAAAAGACTCTCTAGGGGTTCTTTTCTTGCTGTTCGGTCTTCACAAGTTACAGCTAAGTGGCAACCCCCCTCTACGGTTTGAAGTGTAATGTGGATGCCAGTTTCAGTCCTACTTCGAGACGAGCAGGTGTGGGTTGGATATTAAGGAACCACCTTGGTCAATGTGTTGCTGGGAAAATGCAGGTGCTGGGTTTTACACAAGATGCGTTAATGGCGGAAGCGATAGGAATGAGGGAGGTTTTGAGCTGGCTGAAGGATAGATACCCACAAGAAAGGTTACAGCTTGAAGGGAATTGTTTAGTTGTTATTCAAGCTTTGACAAAGCCTTATGCAAATTTCTCATATTTTGGATCTGTTATCAATGATTGTATGTCTCTTTTAAGGGATTTTACTTCACTTTTTTCTTTCTTTCTTTTGTTAAGAGATCGGTAAATCAAATAGCTCATTGGTTTGCTCGGGCTATTAATTTTATGTCTGATTCTATAAAGTGAATTTTAATCTCTTTATTTATTATTTGTGACCTTCTTTCAAATGCTAATAATAATTAGAACAGTTTTTTTTTTTTTTTAAAAAAAAGGTTATATTTTGAAAAAAAAAAAGCTTTATAATTATTAGATTTGGTCATAAAGAAGTCGTTCTCTTCCCAAAATTAGAACAAACACACACCTTACTTACTGACCATTAATTATTCGAATAGAGTAACGCAACACTCTCCGTGAGGGCTTCTCTTGTGCGTCAGCGGCAGATCCCGTTTCGGAAATTCCAACGACAAAAGCCAAAAAAGGCGAAAAAAAAAAGAAAAAGAAAAAGAAATAAAAAAAAAATGAAAAATCTTTTGCAGTAAGGTAGAGAGTAAATATGGATGTACTTACGTTCGGCATCATAATCGGAATAATCCTGCTCTTTCTCTGCGCTGTTTGTTTCATCACCATTGAAGGCACTTGCAAGCGCCGCAGTTCTTAGTCCTTTTCCAAACACTCCCTTCTTTTTTCCCGCTTTTTTTTTTCTTCTCTCCCTCTAAATTCTTTAAATCAACAATTATTTTTTTTATCCTTTTTTTTTGGGGTTGAGGATGGTGTTTTCTAAGGGTAAAAAACAGATCTTGCTAGCTTTGCTAGTGGTTTTAGTCTTCTGTATAGATCTGAGCTTTTCTAGTGGATTCTGTACATCGCCGGTGCACGATGATGATTCACATGGGCACCACCACAGCCACCACGGCTGTGCTGATGGACATGCACATCATCGTCACCATCATGATCATGATCATGATAGTCACTTGATTGAGTCGATGTTGCCCGAGGAATTGGCGGAGGAGGAGGATATGAAGCTCTACGGTTTTAGCAATTATCATCATGACCACCATAGTCATGGTCACGACCGTGATTCCAAGCTCACTGGTCTAGGTAATATATATTAGCTCATATGCGAAAGTGATTTATTATTTTTTTTTAGAAAAAGGGAATGAAATGAAATGCTTTTTTGCACCTTTAGGCCTGTAATTTTCCCTCGGAAGTTCAACTTAGCAGGTTGAGCTCGTAGAGTTGTAGTCTTGAAGGTGCATTATAATTGGGCTCAGTTCTGTGGGATGTTCAGGTGCCAATTCTAAATTGATGGTGATTTGATGAGTTGAGGTTGTGGATTGACTACGAGTATTAAGAGGTTAGGTTTTGTTTATTGTGGTCCTGCAGAAAGGCTTTGCCTTTATAGTCAGTGATAGTAGTAACCTCTGTTGGGTTTTGATTTCACTCTCAGAAACTGAATTTTCTGAGTCCATAGACTTTAGGGCATTTTTCTTTCTTCTTTAAGGTTTAGGACAATTTGTGTCAGTTGGCTTTGTTCTATAGCCCTGTTGAATACGCAGACACCTGTCTCCAAGGGCAAGTAAAGTTCGTCACTTACTTGGCAATTGCTCGTTAATGAATACAATCTTAGACTTTCCTACAATTGGGGCGATATATAAAAATTTATAGAAGACATTAAATCCCATGATAAAGCAAAACGATACCTTTTGTGAAAAGGAAACACCAGCCATATTCATCCCTTGCTGAAGATGCAGAAACTCAGATACACTAGCGCCCTTCCCACTTTGATCAGGTGCATAGATGTTTGAAAAGGAGAGTCTTGGATGCATCTCCTAGCCAAAGGCACTGCCTTCATTTTTTTGTTCCTCTAAGCCATCTTAATACAAGTGCCTATGGAAGCACATGAAAGAACTCATTTGGCTAGAACAAAGACCAATTTAGATGCATTGGACACAGCTTTATTGACGTGTAAAGCATATGCATGTTAATTAGATATCTCGTTTACTTCAGTATGAAGTTTGTAAATTACACCCCAACCCCCCCCCCAAAAAAAAAAAAAAAAAAAAGTTGCCATTACACTACTTGTCTGTTTCACTTAAACAACCGCACATCCATTTGGTTAATCTTTGGAAATTTTGAGGGAAAGCGATCCCCAATATGTCTCATCATCATTACTCTTGATCCCAATACTTGTTTTGTGTACATGATGTACTGCTGTTGCTGATCATTATCTTTTATCATAGGTCTTTGGTCACATGCATTGGGATGCTCACTTTTGGTGAGCCTGGCTTCTCTCATCTGCCTGATTATTTTGCCAGTCATATTTAGTAAGTGACTTTGTGAGTAGATAGTTATGCATAATTTTATTGAATTCAGCTGTAATTTTCTAAAATAGTCTTTGCATACTTGTATAAATGATTCTCCTGTTAGATGTTGATTTTTTTGCCCCAAGCTATGTATTTTTGGCGTTATAGTACCCTATTTATGTGGACAAAGTCTGAATTTTGTGTTTTACACGTTATTGCAGTACAAGGAAAACCATCGAAGGCAGTTGTTGATTCATTGGCTTTATTTGGGGTCAGATTCTTAAACCATTCTCATTTAGTTTATAAATTTTGTGTTATTAAAGTCAATTTGTGTGAGTTCCTGGGGCAACCTCTGCACTCTGTTTCATTCTAGTTTTAAGCATTATTGTTTATTTTAGAAAATTTGAATGGTTAACATCTTGTAATTCTTTGATGTAATCTATTTCTTCAGTAGCATCACTTATTTACTCTTCATCCTTTGTTTTCATTTCTGGTACTGTTTAATGTGAATTTTGGATTTCATGTATGCTGATGGTTTATTTAACTTTAATCAATCTGCCACACTGGTTTGACCTTTCTTGCATGTCAAATTCATACTTTCCTAATAATTTATGGTAGATCCTAAAGCTGAACTAACTCCTCTCTGCGTGATGCTTAAATTGGGCCATTCGGTATCAGCATGAGGATATTTAGCAATATATAAATTCTTGAAGTTTGGAACATTTTGTTTGAAGAATTTGCTTAGAAGTGCTACTGAGATGAGTAGAATTTGTGTCAAATTCAGCTGCTAGGACAGCCATTCAATCTGTCAAATATGGCAAGTGCTTTACGATAGACTGTCTTTGGTATTGCTCTAGGTTTAGCTGAATGGTTGCAAAAGATTCGTGCAGTATTTCCAAAGTTGAGATCGAAGCTTAATCAAGTTTTTTTTATACCTCTTCACCTAGTTGCATATATATTTGGGAAGTCCTTTTAAATTTATAAAATTATCAGATAAGTGCTAAAGCACCTGCTATGAAAGAGACCATAAATTCTATTGTTGTCATGGGTATCTCGATCATGGCTTGGAGCAGCAATAGCGTGTTGCGAGAATTGCTTGGTTTCTCACCTATACTTCAAAGAGTCCTTTAAGTTTGTTGTCCAATTTTATTTCCTTTTGGGCCAAGGATATTATTCCTCTTGCCTCACTGCGCCCTCATTTTTTCCCCCCTAGATAATTTTGGCTGCAGTCTGCTGGCTAGCTAACCATATCTCTAAAAATTTTATTCTGAAGATTAGATTTCTCTGCAACTTATTGGGGGGGGGGGGGGGGGGGGGGGGGGGGGGGGGGGGGGGGGGGGGGGGGGGGGGGGGGGGGGGGGGGGGGGGGGGGGGGGGGGGGGGGGGGGGGGGGGGGGGGGGGGGGGG
>CANUEP010150289.1:0-33031 GCA_947857235.1 Jatropha podagrica | reverse complement strand
CATACTTCTCCGACTTAAAATCGAATTAAAATTTTTTTTTTTTTTTTTTTTTTTTTTTTTTTTTTTTTTTTTTTTTTTTTTTTTTTTAGAATGGTAAAAAGAGATTTGCTTAAGCTGATTCATACCTTAAGAATTTTAACCAGCAATTTTTCTTATCTATTGAAAATTGATAGTATTTATTTATATTATATTTAATCTTAGTTTACCTTATAAAATAATTATTAATAACATTATTTTATTAAAATTGATAAAAAAATTCCATTAATTTTTTTATTTATATGACATACTAACATAAAAAATAATATATTCACTTTAAAATTTTAAAAAAATATTTATTATACAATAGATTTAAAGTAATTTATATACCTAAATTCGGTACCATTATTAATGATTGTAAAACTTTTCTTTCTAGTGATAACTATATTTATGTTTGTTGGGTTCGTCAACAAGCTAATGTAAAGTTTATATTTAAGCTAAAATTAGTACTTTCAATTTTTAAAATTATTTGATTTTTCATACCAAAATTTAGTAGTTATTTATTTATTTAATTATCGTAAATACAACAATCCAAATTTAGTAGTTTATTTATTTTTTTTTTGTCATTAATGTGGAGACGAGAAGTTCTATGTCTAAATTCTTTTCAATGATTTGACAAGTCAAGTGGACGCTATCATATTATGTGGCATTAGCATATAAAATTTATCTATCATGTTGGGCCTTTCAATAAATAAAATAATAATTATAAATTATCATATAAAATTATTACTTTCTAAATTTTTGTAAATTTGATTAAAGGCAGACAAATTTCAGTATTTTTTCCATTTGAATAATATAATAAATACATTTGGATATTTTTATATAAAATTAACGGAAAAAATAATTTTTTTTCAGAAGGACTAAAGAATTGGACAGAAGTATATTTAAAAAATTACAAAATAATTTATATAAACACTAAAGTCAAACTAATAATTTTTATAAAACTCATGGACTTAAAAATATTTTTTCCGTAAGATAAGATTGCAATTAGTTTTAGAAAAATAAAATTATTTTACCTTATTGGTATCAATTTCGTCACTCCTGACACCGTGAGAGCCAAAACCTAACCAAATTTTTTCGACGTCGTTGTGAAGCTTCCCAACTGCGAGTATCATTCCTAGACTGTTAGTGAAGAAGGCCGCGTGAGTGACTGCGGGAGCAGCAGAAGGGAATCGAGAGAGAAAGAGCGAGCAAATCGAAATGGCGATATCGGGAGATCTAAGGGTCTCTGCAACACTGGCCTCTTATCACAAACACCCTTTTCGAAGCTCTTTGCCTTCTTCAAATTCGAAGGTCCTCTTCTCTTCATTTTTTGGTGTCTCAACACACTTGCATTTATAATTTCTGTCTTTGCCTTTCCTTCTTGATGGTTCTCGTGTAATTCTTTATTTTCACTCTCACATGCCCATTTGTCTGCTTGGTTAGCGAGAAAAAACAGGAAAATGAAAAATGGGAAACTGGGATCTTGGTCAGTGGGCGACTGTTTCTCTTTAACGAAATAGAGGACATGTTTAAACCAGTTTTTAATTCGTTATCCTGATTGTTCAACTATGGTTTTAGTTTCTTAGTTCTGATCTGGGTTTCATACTTCACCTATAACATTTGATGTTTTATGTTACTGCTTGTGCGTGTCTCCATTGCAATGGATTTGACAGTAATTAGGGGGCGAACTCGGTGCAAATTGAGTTTGTCGTTTTCATTTCTTGTTTGCTTATCCAATTTTTGCTTTATAGTCTCCCAGACGAGTGCAGTGGTCGGGGAAGGTAAGATTTAAGAGGAAAGTGGATGTTGCGAACAAATATAATTGGAAAAGTGGTTTTCAGAGCAATTGTTTAGAATGATGCATCTGGTATGTTTGTTAATATATTTCTAAAATTCTAATGCTGACATGAAATTAGCTTCATAAATTTTATTTCATAAAAAGATATTTTATTTACATGTACCTGATGTGAATGCCCCAACATTGGTTCTTTCATATCTGATTTTGAAGAAACATTCGTCTCTTTGAAGTGAATCTTGTGAGTCAAATTAAACTTTTGCTATTTCTGCTAAAATTTTAATCGGTCAGTGCAGTTGAGTGGGGTTTTGAGGTCAAGTTCAGAAAACTAGTATGACTACTGCAGTCTCATTTCTCTCTCTCTCTCTCTCTCTCTCTCTCTCTCTCTTTCGCTTGCTCTCTTGGTTACGGGTGGTGTGTATGGATGATCTTGAATTGTGCTAATTTACTTTCAGGAGACAAATCATAAGGTTTGTCACAATACACAAGCCTTCATTATCTCATTTCTTCCTGTTATAATCATGCTTCCCCTACTTTAGCTTCCCTTTTCCTTCATATTATTACTGGCAAATTATTGATTATTTTGCTAGTGCAGTCTAGAAGTATAGGTTGAATCTGTAGCAGGCTTCTTATTATGTCAGGACCTCCTTTGGTGCTATTAGCTTGATTGCATAGTCTTTTCTCTGCAATTTTCAGAGTGAAGTGGAAAGATCCCGCTCGAATATGAGTTTATTTAGGAAAAGAACATTGATTTGATTGTGTTTGTTCATTATTGAAGAACTGCAGGAAAACTTGTTGTGCATTTTGTTGTATGTTTGAGAAATTAATGCTAAGTTTATCACAATGTTAAGTCTTTTATGCTGTAATGAATAGGTAGAGTTTGTTGGTTTCCCTGGTGGAGGATCAAGTGCTTCTCCAAACAAGCACAAATGGCCTGGCATCGGCATTGATAGATGGAAACTGCATAATCAGTCTAGACGATTTTCTGGGATTACTGGAGATTATCAATTGTCTTCAACTTCAATTAGTGAAGAAGCCGAAAACTTCCTTCTAAATGCCATAAACATGAGCTTCTTTGAGCGTTTAAACCTGGCATGGAAGATAGTATTTCCATCACCAGCACGAAGAAAGAGCTCAAATGCAAGGATTGCCAAACAGCGGTTGAAGATGATTCTTTTCTCTGACAGATGTGCAGTTAGCGATGAGGCAAAACGAAAGATTGTAAACAACATTGTGCATGCTCTATCAGAATTTGTGGAGATAGAATCACAGGACAAAGTCCAGCTAAGTGTCACTACTGATACTGATCTTGGGACCGTCTACTCTGTCACAGTTCCTGTACGACGGGTGAGGGCAGAGTATCAGGATGCAGAAGAGATCGGGTCGATTACAAACATTGAATACAAAGATACTGGAGAAACTTCTGGTTCTGTTGATGTCCGGTTTGATTTCTTCATCCCGGATGAAAGAACTCGGTGATTGCCTAAGGCTGAAAGTAAAATAAAGTGTTGGCCAGTATCAAAATTGTTTGTCTTTTCCATGTTTGGAATTGTAGCTAGGGAGATAAGCATACGCTTTTGTATATATATGAATTTGCTGTTATGCAATTGAAGATTTTCCTCTCTTTGAATTTACAGTTGGTTTAGTGGTTCAGGTTAATAACATTAAAGCATGTCTGTTCATTTACTGCTGTATGTTTTCAAGCATGGAATTTGAATCCTCCACTCTTTTCTCGGTAATGGAAAAAAATCAGCTTGAAACTTGTACCTAAGTTCATGATTATGAATATGCATAATTTTGGAAGTCTCCCCTGCCGTTTTTTTTTTTTTTTTTTTTTTTCGGGTCATCTCCAATTGGGTTGTGAACCAGCCGAGCTCGAGTGACTGTACAATAAGTATTATATATGCATATGTAAACCGGTTCACCTCATTTACATCGCTAATTTCTAATATCGGGGTCTCTTTTTGGGACCAACGTTAGAGATGGTCAGAGTATACCTATGGGCCTTCCTTATGCCTTCATGGAAGATGTTCACATAGCAGTGACTGGTGAGTCTCATATTCACCTAAGAGAGTCCAACAATTATGACAGATGGGGTAGATTTTGACGCCAAAAATAATCCTTCTCATATTTGGTTAATACTCCAAAGAATTTCTCTTAAAAAAAAAAAAGGAGTTTCTAACCTTTCGTGGAAAAAAAAAAAAAAAATTATATATATATCACTGTGGCTTGTTTTGGGATACAAGTTTCCAATTGGGAAATTTAGGTCGCTGTTTGACTTTTTTTTTTTTGAGGGCTTAAATTGTAATCTTCAAAATTGTTCCCTCCCATTTATTTCGATTTCAGTAGTTTGAAATATCAAAATCTATCATTTCCCGCTGTTCAACTCCGGTGCCGCTGCCACCTTCACGCCGACGGGGCAGCCGCACTAACATCGCTGACCTTCCTCAACACGCTCCACCTTCTAGTAACAGGTTTGTTCTCAAAAATTACAAGCATTCCATATACAAATCCGGCCTCTTCTCTCGCACTCGTACCAACCATACATTGTCTATTTTTACCTTCAAAATCCATTTTTCGAAATCTGCTAGCTCCATACGGTGTCGTCCTTTCTCGGGTGGTGGAGATACTGTGGCTTTGATTATGAACGGCTCTACCTTACAGTTCGAAAAACCGATAGGAGATGCGGTTTCCCGGATCCGATTCGCCCCGCAATCCAACAATCTCCTCATTTCTTCTTGGGATTCTGTGAGAATTCAATTTCTTATCTTTGTATTTATTTATTTACATTTTTAAAAAGCTAATTTGGTACCATTGTTTTGGTTTTTGCTTGTGTAGAATCTGCGATTGTACGACGTTGATAGCTCTCAGCTTAGATTAGAAGCTTCCTCACGGGCTGCTCTTCTCGATTGTTGTTTTCAGAGCGAGTCCATGGCCTTAACCGCAGGATCAGATGGTTGCATCAGAAGGTTAGTCACAAAATATTAAATTGGTGCTTTATTTTTCAAAATTAATAATTTTCATTCTATGGTCTTTATAGAATATATTTTGAGTGCTTTTGGGGCAATGTTTTTGCAGGTATGATTTGCATTCAGGAGCTAATGATACAGTTGGAAGCCATTATGATATAGCAACATGTGTTGGATATAATGACGAAACGTGTAAGCTACCTCTACAATTTCATTTCTATATATGATTTCTTAATTCAAGTTTTGGAATTAACCGCTAGCTTTGCATATTTAGTTTCTTAAATTACAATGTCCCAGCTGATAATAAGATATTTCTGGACTCAACTATAAGAAAACACAGCTATGAACTGCTAAGAACGCAAGCCACTTGCTTTCAAGTGAATACATATCTAGGTTTCACAAGTTGGTCTCTCAGCCAAAACCATGCATGAGAATGTCTTTTCTTGTGCTTTCCTTGGCCTCAATGGGTTAAGCAACTAGAAACAATGTAGACTATATGATAAATATTTGGATGATCAACTTTTTTTTGCCAAGTATAACACAAGTGTCAGTTGCCTACCTGAAACTCCAGCTTAAAATGCCCTATCTGTTATCCATCTTCTGTATAAATATTTGAGGGTACACTTCTCTGCAGGCAGAAGGGTATGTTAAAAATTATGCCAAAGATAAGCATGTAGTGTAGTACCCAACTTTTCTTACTGCAACCCAAGATGTGTTCAAAGTGTTCGCAAATGAAGGAATCTAACTGAAATTTTTCTTATGATTTGCCCTCTAAAGCATCAGGTGATGATTCATTGTTGGGACATGACTTCAAAACATAATGAGAAAGACTGCATAATCCATCAACACTGCAAAACCAAATTTGAATTTGTGAAATGACTACCAAAAAAAAAAAAAAAATAGTCAAAACTACTTAGTTATCACTTGTTGATTTTCCATATATTCGCTAATATTGGAGACATGCCTCTCAACATGCTGGCTCTTCGTATTGGTGATTGCAATATTCTGAAATAAATTTGCTCTCATAGTTGGGCTTTTATATGCCTTTAAAGACTGAAAGTAAAGGCTAAAGCCATCATTGAGTTCAGAAACCCGGGAATACCTTCTTTATATGACATATTGGTACTAATGTATGTATGGACCTTGTATTTTTATGATCCCAAATATGGCACTAAGCTATTTGAGGAGCGTCACATGATTTTATACTTTCTTCTTAAAATTTAGGGTTTACATTCACATCTTAATTCAAATATTTTGGGCTGTAAGAGTCTCTATAAGACATGCAAAAAGCCAATTGTGCAAACCTTTTCTTTTTTATGTAGATTACTTGATCTAAAATATTGATTCCTTATCTTTGCTGCTTGTAGGCTTAGTGATTTCAGCTAGTTTAGACAATAACATAATGTTCTGGGATATGCGTGCAATGAAGCCTCTAGCATACTGGAGAAATCTGGGTGCAGAAATTGAGTCAATGTCTCTATCTGGATTTGAATTGATGGTAGCTGTTGGAACATCAGTAAATATATATGATTTGCGAAACTTGGAGATGCCACTTCATTCAAAAGAATCATGTATGGATGTACGAATAAAATGTATTTGCTCCTTTCCAAATTCTAAAGGTATTACTTCAATAATCATGATATTTTTGTATATTGTGAGCATTTAGTTATTTTGGTAAAACACAACTTCATTGAAGAATGCCATTATACAAATAATATGAAATTATGAAATGCTGAGGAGTAAATTTACATAATTATATTTGTTCTATAACTACGTATTTCTGGTGAAGATTGTTGACCGTTGTAGTTTTTTCGGAAACTTCTATCATCAATGTGTGTGTGCATGTGCTTTCATGCATGCTAGAGTTCTTTAGAAATGATCCATTTTTCTGCAGGTTATGCTGTTGGATGTGTAGATGGACGGGTAGCATTGGAATTCTTAGATCCATCCAATTCAAATAAGAGGTCAGTTTTTGGACCATATTTATTCATGCATAATTCTAATCCAACTTTCATTGGTGCAAGGTCTGAAATGTATGCCTTTTCCAATTAGGATATTTGAAACATAAAATCTTGAATAATATATATTCAAATTCTCGCAATCGTACTTTCCTCTTTTCTCAGCTCTTACTGAAAGAGAGAGAAATATATACTTAATTCGTTCAATGACTGTCACATTTGTGATGTTAAGTCCCTAGTTTGGGATAAGTTGCTATGATGTTACACTCCTAACTTAAAGATCCCACTGCAGATATGCTTTCCGGTGTCATCCAAAGTCAAAGGATGGAAGAGCACATCTAGTTTCAGTTAATGACATCGTTTTCAATCCACTGTATGTACAATCCTCTTCATAGTTTTCCAACTCACAACTTTTTGTGAAACTTGGGATTGATCAGGTGTTTTTGATAGTGTATGTGGCACTTTCATTACTGGTGACAGTGATGGGTACATTATCGCATGGAATGACGAAAGTAAAAGAAAATTACATGAGGTATAATTTGTCTGATTCAAACTGATTTTTGCACTGTGATATTGTGTTTATTTACTCTTGTTGCTAGCACGTTTTTAACTTATGTTGATTCTAGTTTCCGAGATCCCCAAACAGTGTGGCGTCTTTGTCATTCAATCATGCGGGAGAACTTTTGGCAATTGCATCCAGTTACACTTACCAAGAAGCTAATGAAATGTATGTGACTCCTATCATCAGCTGCTTTATCTTTGCAATTTTCATCGCTTTTCTTTTTGAATATGAAAACTCAATGCAGGAACTTCTGGTTCTGTTATGTCTTTTTCCATTTGGTTTTTTATTAATATGGGTTCAAGGGTTTGACATCTATTCTCCTTTATCATATATGAAGATAAATTTGTAATTTGGTCTTTGAACTTCTTGTTTCTAATGATACTTTTCTGTCTAGCATATCATTGCTTGTTTTCTTTCATCGTTCATGTCCATCCATTTTGAATTTTCTTCCTTTTTTGTGGGAAAGAATATTTCTCTTAGTTCCTTTTTTATATGCTATTCTTATTTGGGTCTTGTAATGTTCTATTTCTTAACGATGTTAGATTTTTATTATGTCTTCAACATATACTTCTGCGTGACAGGGAAGTGTCCCCTCAAATATTTATACAGAAGATGGGTGACAGCTAAGTTAATTGTGCTGGAGTTTCAACTAGGAAATGGATCTTGTTGGTATACTAGGTTCAAAAGGTAACCATACAAATCTATATTATCAATTGTTAGTAGTTGTTTCTCTCATTGATAGGAGTTGTTGTCCCTATATTAAGTTATCCACTCTCTCTAACCTTGTCCCTGGTACGGCCAATTTAGTCTTCTTTTCACATTTTGATCATGTTTTATGCTTCATTCCAACTGGCAAATGCTTTTCACGGGAAGAAAAACAGTGGTTGTTTACCCATATTCCTTCCTTTTCCAGAATGTTCAAGTCAACTCAACCATATTGGCCTTTGATTTATTGATTCCTGATCTTCGGATTAACTGCTAATTCTTGCTAAAATAAGCGTGTCAAGTGTCAAGATTTCTTATCTTGTTCATGCCTTCCATCTTCACATACGGCTGTTTGTGCGGGCTTCATGTTAAGCAGCTGTCACTGATAGAGTAATTATGATTTTTTTTTTTTTCTTCATGGAGATTTAGGAGAGAGGGATTTGAACCTGAGTCAACTTAATCCATTTTAACCACCATGCTATTCTGGTGCTCGCTGCTACAATTTCTTCTTTCTTTCTTTCAGTTTCTTAATTTATCTTTTTTCTATTTAAAAAAAAAAAAACAAAGAAACTATGTTATGGCCTATGAAAGAGCTACGATTCCACAGAAATAGTAGATATTTCTGTCTTTGTAAGATTCCTCTTTCATCATTTCTGTTTCTGAGTTGAACTTGCAGTACCATCTAATTTTTTGTCTTCACAAATGATTATCAACCTGAAATCTCTTATCTAGCATTTAAGATCAAGTTAAGCAAGATCATGAAGCTTATAGGGTTTGGACCTTGAGTTCTGTCCTGTTAAAGTTGTGTGTATATTCTCATATCAAGAAAATTCAGTGCACAGATTGGTGGCTGTACTACCAATATCTGTTTAAATTGTTTCATTTGAATCTGATTAATCCAACCTTCTCAAGGTTGTAATTCTGCATCAGTTTCTGCTTTAATCCAGTTAATTACTAATCTCAATTTTATGAAAAACATTATCACAGGTTTTTACTGTATAAATAAACTAAAAAAAGTAGTTCGTCTTTTAAAGAAAAAAATTAAAAAATATAACAGTTTTTTTTCCAATAATTTAATAAAATATTCTTTTTTTCTTCAATGATTTAATAATAGTGATACTGACAGCCAATATCCAAACAGTCAAAATAATAATAATAATAATAATGTGACGCCACCGTTTGGTCTTCCGAGTTCCGAATGCACTGGAAATTCGACTCTTTTCTCCACATTCAATGTGACTCTATTTCTATATACTATTCAAAGTTTTTCAAACCTATTTAGTTATGCGTATTTATAATTTTTACTAGTAATAATTAAATATGCAAATGTAATTATCATTCGAAAATATATCAGTGTTTATTTTTTCTTAAAATTATTATTTCAAAATATAAATTCTTTAAAATTTTTGTATGAAAATTAAGAAAGTATTTTTTTAAGAAAAATTGAAATTCATTGATAAAAATTATCAAACAAAGCAAATATAATAAAATTAGAAGGAATGTCATTTTACTCCTTTTAGATCATACCTAAAATATGCAATCAATAAACAGCTCTATTTATTAATCTTTTTTTAATGAAAATAATAGAACAATTTTGCGTGGTCAATAATAAAACTGTCAAAATAAGATAAAATTAATGGTAATTTTAATTAAATTATTCTATTATTTTAAAATTAAAAGCAACTATCAAGATAATTATTAAATTTAATATAAATAATAATAAAATTAAAATAAATAAGTTCTTACTCTTTAAAAATACTTAAATTTTGGAAAAAAAATTATATTTTGGGAGGGAAAAGTAAATTTTAAATATACAAATTATTTTTAATTTCCATAAATTATAATTATATAATTTATAATTTTATCGTCGTATAAATTGGGGAGGCAAGAAGTTATAATTGGCCTATACTATAAAACACGGAGCATCTTTCTTGAGCAGTGGTGGCATCCACGTGCCATCAGCGTCGTTGTAACGCAAAGGCGAGATATTTTTATCTTCGGTCTACTTGATTAATCCAACGGTCGAAACGTACTTAATCACGTACCAAAGCCAGCTTTGAAAAAAAAAAAAAAAAAAAAACCCTAGGTCTTTTTGTTTTTTTATTTTTTTATTTTTTTTCTTCCTTATATACCCCTATAAATACTACAAAATCTCGGGGTTGCTTTCCTCTCACGCTCTCTGCTTTTCTTTCCTTCGTATCTTTTTCATCTGATAGACTCTCTTAAGCTACCAGCTGCCGCCATGTCTGACGAAGAGCATCATTTCGAGTCCAAGGCTGACGCTGGAGCTTCAAAGACTTACCCTCAACAAGCTGGAACTATCAGAAAGAACGGTTACATCGTCATTAAAGCCCGTCCATGCAAGGTATGGTTTTTTTTTGCTTAGATTGCTTTAGACGTTAGATCTGTGTTTGTATTTGTTTATGTATCATCTTGTTTTTTTCATTTTGACTGTTTGATCTGTGTTCTGTTAGATCTGTAATGATTATGGGATCTAGGTTTTTGTAGCTAGACGATGGGGAAATAAATTGATTAAATCAATCTGATGAATTGTTAATGGAGAGAAATAAAACTTTACCGTGCAATTGATTTTGAGGAAGTGGCTGAGAGTGAATATATGGGTTTTGAACGACGGAGAAAATTTCAATTTTGATAGGAACTTTAAACTTTGAACTTTGATTCTGGTTGTTTGGTGTTTTTGTTGTACTTTTATTTTGAGACTTTTCATGATATCGGTAAAATTGATATTCCTTGTTTTCGTTTCTGGATGATTTGAATTAGTATCGTTATGTTAATAGTTAGGTTAATATTTTGGTGGACAAGTTGATTTCTGGATGATTTGAATTAGTATCATTAGGTTTATATTTTGTTGGACAAGTTGAATTATATAGTTTTTAATCAGTATCAGAGGGAATTTATAATTATTGTCTTATAGTAAATCACATCTCCGATTTATGCAACTTTAAAATTGAGATTCGTTAAATATAATTGCTTCAATTTTTTTTTCCTTTCCCCCAGCTTCCTTTTTTAATAAATATTCCTTAGAAGGGTCCTTATTATTAGGTTTGATCTAATGAATTGCTAGTGTTTTGTTCTCCAAAAGATATCTGATTGATTGTATTCTCTTATTTATATCCATGTCTGCCAAGGACCATTGACAGTTTTTAATAGAGATCATAGTTTTTCTTCCTTTTCCTAACAATTTTATTATTTTCTCAGGTTGTTGAGGTCTCAACCTCCAAAACTGGCAAGCATGGTCATGCAAAATGTCACTTTGTTGGAATTGACATCTTCAATGGCAAGAAACTTGAAGATATTGTTCCTTCTTCCCACAATTGTGATGTATGGACTTTGTCTTTATCATTTTTTCTATACTTCGTTTCATCGTGTTCTTGACTTATGCTGTAATGGTATCACAGGTTCCCCATGTTACCCGTACTGACTACCAGCTGATTGATATCTCTGAGGATGGATTTGTATAATCTTACGTTCTCTTGTTTGTAATTTTTTCCCTCTTTGTAATTTGTTTGAAATTTGTAATTAATATGCTTCTAAATTTCAGGTGAGTCTGCTGACTGAGAATGGCAATACCAAGGATGACCTGAGGCTTCCAACCGATGAAAATCTGCTGACCCAGGTTAGTGGAAAATCTTACCTTACTGGCAGATGGCCCCACCACTTGCACCACCACCCAACTACTCCCTCATGCTAACTATTGACTTCTACTTGAAAAAGACTTGCCTATAGAAACTAGATGAAATTACACTTTAGTGGTGAAGTGTATTAAACCTTAGGAACAAATAGAATGTGGAACGCAGCATTAAGAATGAATTTGTTGGTGGAAAATGGCAGAATAGTTATGAAATGGCAACTTCCTAAGTGTTCCTTTCAACTCATTTAATCTGTGGACAAGAAACTTCGGGTTTTGAATTGGATGAACCATTCCTTTTCCTTTTTCATGAAGAAAAAAAAATTCCAATATTGGGTTTGATAACATTACGTTCCTTTCTTTCACTTTCTTTTTGTGATTCGTCATTGATAAATTTAGCTTGAACTTGAATGATTGTTTTATATGGGGTTCATATTTAATTACTGTTTGATTATGGTAATATGATATAAAGTGTCGTCATGTTAATTAGAATTGTTTTATTATTTTTAGCCCTTGTTCAATGGTATCTAATTGGTTATGCACATTTCTTTGTATTAATGCAGATCAAGGATGGATTTGCTGATGGAAAAGATTTGGTTGTGACTGTGATGTCATCCATGGGAGAGGAGCAGATTTGTGCTCTTAAGGACATTGGTCCAAAGTAATTGGTCCTTGCCTTGTGGAAGGTCATCAATTGTTGAGTGCTGATCATTGTAGTTTAGCCGTGGGTCTGAGGGTTTGGGAATCGGGCCCATCTCAAGAACATTTTACATGAGATGTGGCCTTCACTTATAAAGACTTGTCATTAAGTAGCCTTTTATTATTTATTTATATTTTTGTACTTGGTGTGAAGAAGTTGGCTAGTGTGTGCTTCTAAACACCTTTGGATGTTTCAAAACTGTTTACAGTTTCATTCCCCAATAGTTTTCTTTCTTTCTTTTTTTTTTTTTTTAAGTTAAAGTCCTTTTTATTGCGGAGAAGCTTGTGTAGACTATCTATTTATGATTCTGTCATGGAAAGATATGTGTTGGGAGAAATAATTGTATATTTATGTAGCTTTGTGTTTGCGCAGAATTTTTGTTTCAGCTTTAGATTTAAGTTATGAACCTTCAAGCTTGCAAGAAACTGAGCTTGCTTTTAGGTCTATACTGGCCATTGTAATCTGTTACATTTTTTTCAAAAATTAGACCCATGTGCTTTCGTTCTAGTTAACATTTGTATGCCCACAGAAGTTTTGCGTATTCTCGTACATGTTCACATAAGCACAAAACACTAGTAATCGACAATTGATGTCAACTTGACAATTTTGAGTTTCAGAAATCAAGAGCACGGTTTCAAAATGAATAAAATGATGTAAATAAATGCAGCAGGTGAGGAAGCCTTGCACTCTCGGAAGGCATTTTGTTTGAAATCTCCGGTTCCAGTTTTTTTTAGGCTTTTCTGAAATATTGTGTACTCCAAAATTCATCAAGTACTATCAATTTCCTTTCTCAACAAATCTAATGACAGTCCCAAGCCAATCATCAGGAATGGTGCCTCTCATTTCTCCACTCAAGGCCCTCAATGAGTGGCTTGTTGCTGCCTGTATTTATCGCAATGATTCTTAATGTTAATTGCTGAAACATATTGCATTTGGCGATAAGAAAGAAAATGAAAATAAGTCCTAAATGAATGAGAACAAAATGTATTATTATTACCTTCACAATGTAGACATCAATTCCAAATTTTGCAATCATTGCAGCTTCTGATATCTTAGTCACCATCCCCCCAGTCGTATCATGGGCTGCTACAGTTATTTTAACTGTTGACAAGAATTGGAAAACTTATCTATAACTTGTATCAACAAAGTGGGAAACGCCAAAGAGGAATTTATCCTAATCCTAAACTGTGGCTCTAAACTATCATTTTTGCAATAATATACTGCTAATGGATGCTTGATTTGAGAATTCACAGGTCGCGGGTAGCAAAAAAGCAGGTAAACAAGCGCACATGCGAGCAAGAATGTCTATCATAATTAGCCATAGCTATCTTGCAACATGAGAACTTAATTACTTTCACAAACCTTGTTCATTTGCATTCTGGAGCGTTGGCTTCACAACAGACCAGCTTCCATCCTCATTCACCGCTGTCATGGTTTGAAAATGAAATTTGGTTATGTACATGCATTCAATTTGAAAGATTCACAAGCAACATCTAGGTTGAGGGCATGAACACTTGCCGATCTCCCTCAAAAGAATTGCATCTGGTTCTGAAGGTGGACGGTCATACAAACCCAAAACATCTGTCTTTGATCTATGTTAATTGGATAACAAGGAAATAACTAGTTTTTTTGTCAACAGATATTATGTGGTAAGCGTCAAAATGACAGTTAATCCAAGATTGATTGTCTTAAAAATATGAAGATTTAAGAACTGATTCACAGAGTAGTGTCCAAGATATGGAAAAAGGATACAAGGAACACCACATATTCCGGCTTCAAGTAGGCTGCAAGATGACGTATAATAACATCACCACTCAATATGGTGCATCCCTGATTACATAAGCAACATAAATGTATGTCAATTCCAACTCTATAATCGCAATGCCACACATCATTGTTGGAGAAACCAAACCTGTAAGTCATCAAGTACAGCATCTCCATGTAGAACCTAGAAAGCAAATAAAAATCTATGATAACACAGCATTTTCAACCAAAAGTTAGAAGAACAGAAAAATAAAGCTTGATTGAGATATCAAATAGAAAAAGATATCATGTCTCCTTAACATGAGTAAATTCAATAACAAGAGATTCATGATAAAAGGTTGTCTTAGCAATTGCTCTACGCCAACAAGCAAATGGTTTATCACCCAAAGGCACACATGCCTACAGCTACAGTTTAATATATCTCATTGGAAGCCCAAGAGGCAGTTTATCATATCACGGTCGCCTCAATTGAAACCAGACCTTTGAACTTTGTAGCTCTATTGCAAAGTAAATATCTCATACCATAATATCAAATTTCATTATAGACCACAAGCTCTTGAAATCTGTAGGCAGCCAAAATAAATGGCATCGAGGCTTTGTTAACCCAAGATAATGACCTAAAATAGTGAGTTCTTTTATTCATAATTTCAGTTGACCTCTACAAGCATTGGACATCCCAAAAAGGTCATATGAAATTACCATATTGGTACAGCTGCGTGGAAACTGAAATGTTAAAGTTGTCTGTACATTAAGCTTTAGTGACTGCAAGTTCAGAAACTTCCTGTCTATATAAAATAGCTATACCATTTGATCAACATGTTTTTGGGAAAAATGTTAAGCATAGGACATTTAGGTTAGACCTCTTAAGACCCTATTTTGGCACGATCATAACAGGTAAAGTCTGCTCGTCATCTCAAACTATTGGCTGATTACATATAGTGACATGTAAAAGGAACGTTTCTGCTTTCGGTCATTTTGCATGCGTTCTTACACATAGGAGAGCAGCCAGATGAAGGAGAATAGCCCATATTTTATTTGGGTTTGATATACCTGGCTCAGATCCATTTGATGCATATGGAACTGGGGCCTGACACCAGCAGCCAGAACTTTCTTGTGAGGGCAGACTTCATTGCATCTCCCAGGCTTGAGAATGCCCAACCCTCCTTTTGTATTTGCAAACTTACATGATTAGGTTTTCCTTTTTCGTTGACGAATCATATTTTTTATACTATATCCAAGTGAACTCAAGTTACTGAAAACCTCTGTCAGAAAAAATTCTTTGCTAGTTAGTCATCTTGATTATATTTCTCAATTCATTACATTCACTGGAGTATTTCTGAGTCATTGTGAACAATTTAGAGTACACAGTTCTATGGTTGACATCAAAGACATCTCTGACTTGACAAGAGCATGTTACAGAGAAAATGGTTCATCTACAAGTAATCATGATCCATGCAACGGAAATCATATAGGATAATGAAAAACTTATAAGATTTTAAAGCATCAATGGACTTACAGGTACAAATCCAGAACCAATTGCCTTAGCAACCATTGACAAATCTGCCGATGCTATCTGAGGGGGGGAAGTTCAAGCTTTAGAAGGTTGAAAATTATATTAAACCACTAATATGATTTAAATAAAAAGGACCCATATTTGATGCAAACAAGATAATAAATACACTCTTTTGCAATGCCTCTGACATTTCTTTCTGAAGTTGACCATCCACATGAAAATGGAGACATTCCAATGGAATGAATACCCGCTGTAAGAAAAAGAACTCATTACAGTGATGGCTACTGAGAAGCTAGAAAGTATTCAATGGAAAGAAATTTGAAGGCCAACCAAGCCTATTCTAAATTTCAAAACTCCATGAAACCAATTTCAATGCTCATAATATCCTAGACAAAGACACATCGGAAAATGAAACAAAAAGATGACAATTTGCAACTCGAAGTAGTTGATATTTCAATATATCTTATGTTAAAAACTAGTATTCCAATTGAACTACATGATGAACGAAGTGATAGAAAGTGATAAAACCAAGAAACAAATAATTTCATTTGGTTCACAATAGCATATAGATTCATCTTCATCATTTTTCACATGAAACAAGAAACATACAACCGCTATAGAATCCTTTAGTTTTTCTCCCTTCTTGCAACCTTTTCATAACAATACATAGAAAACCCAAAATACAATCCATAAAGAGGAGTGTGCACTAGGCTCGTGCCAATATCGTGTTTCTGTACAAATTTCACTTCCTCCCTCCATGCAAAATCATTTCTCAAAGATTTTAGTTACACCTATAGTAGAAAGAAATCCTGAAAATTTTTTATAGAGTTATTTTAATTTTAAGGTTATCTTAGGTAATTGATTTATGGTTTATGCCAGCACAACAAGCTACTTTTTGCAGAAGCAAATGTGGTATGAAATCATAATTGATATTTTCAACTTTCCAGCCAACATAAGTGCTCAAACAAAAAAGAAAAAAAAAAAAATTCATTGAACTATAATAATCATGAAACACACTCTTTTACAAGATATTTTAGAATCTACCAGGAAAACATAGATAACAACAATTTGTTTTTGACATTAACGTTAAACAAAGATACACATTTGTTATTGCATCAATGCCCACTAGAGCCTGTGGCAATTTCAACAAACCCTTCTATCAGGCTGTTCAGGCATGAAATGCAGATTGCAAGAGCAAAAGCTTTGGTAAATAACTAAAAGGTTGTCCAGCATTTCTTACACTTTCTATAGTGAAAATATAAAGACTATTCTTGTCTAGGAAAGAACAGACAGAAAAAGCATGTATAAAAATAACCTTTTTATTACTATTACCTCTAGCTAGCACTCGAGTAATTTCAAGATTCAGAGTTGTAACCTGAAACAAATAAAAATAAAAGATATATATACAAACAGAAAATGATAAAAATGGGAGATAAAAATATTCCATTAAATAATCTGTCTGAGACCAAACCCAAATTTCCATAGAAAATTTAGCATAAGTAGCATAGAAACTTGAGGGATATGAGAGAATATTTTATACCCCATTCAATTATGAAGAGGTAGAAAATAAGATTCACATTTCCCTTAGAAGTCATCCAATAAATCTGGTCAAGAGTATGCTGACAATTGACATCACTTTTTGTTAATCTAATTTCTGCTCTTGATCTCAAAAGCAGTCATATAAAGCTTCAAATGTAACATTAAAACCTAAAAAAGAAAAATGTTGGTAGCCACTAGCCCATTCCAAGTTTGACATCAGATCCTTGATATTTACCATGCTTCTGTCAGTGAAATGTAAGAATAACATAGTGACAATTTAAAGGTGAAAGTTTTTCCAGACAAAACAAAGAAAATACTAAATAAATCTTCCAAAAAATCAAAATAAAATTTGACATTTTAGCACATTCAGTATGCGAAAGCTTGAAATAGGTTATGAAATTTTATATGTACTTGAAAAAGTGAACCTTAGACGTTAAAGAAAATGTAATTCCCTATGGATTTTGTTGTGGCAATTACATTAACATATCATATGGAAGAACATGACAGACTAAGCAGGAATTTTTAACAGATAAGAGCAATTACACAAACAAGGGCCACCTTTAAGCTTGGCATCCATTCCAAATCTTTAAAGAAGTATTTAACAACTTTTCTTTCCAAACTAAGTTTCCACATTTGTAGTGCCTATGGTGCAAAATAAATCAATAATTGTAAAAAAATTGGACATGGTTCATTAAGAACAGGACACTGAAGCTCCATAAACATAACAAACGTTTTCAATTGTAATAATACCAGCTATGCACTTGGCTTCGTAACAGCATAGTGCATAAAGCTTTGCACTTCACAATACTCGCTGAAATATCATGAGAAAATAAAAACAGAAAAGAACATTTAGTATTCAAGTAAATCTTACTGAAATGCGTGTGGCAACAAAACCAGCCCTGACAAGTGGTTGGTCCAATCCTCCCTTATGAACCCCCGATTTGCTAGCCTGAAAATGCCCAAAAGAACCTAAAGCCAATAATACAGAAGATAAATTCAATCACATATGTATGGCAAACTAGAGGTGTGAAGATCACTTAAAAAGTACGAGACTAAAGCAATGAAACAGCTCATGCTTATTCAACAATGATTCGAGAAACAACTGTCGAAAATACCTGCTCCATGAACAACAACAAAACTGCTTGAATCCAACAAGGTTTGGTCTTCAAAATCATCTACATTGCAGGAAATTTCAGGCTTTCCAGGTCTATTGCTCCAATCCAACCCAATAACTTTTTGGGACCCAGATCCTGTAATCATAGCTTGCCTTAGCTGCAAGGATACAGCCTCAAGATTTTCTTCATTTACCTTCTCTAACTCGTTCTTGCAAGTAATTGCAGCACCTCCTGCATCCAATATACTAGTATATATAAAGACAGAGGGAAAAATCCAAATTCTCAAACAATTCTTGAAGTTTCTTGTTGAAGTAATTCATTATGTATCCCTGGATCCATTAAGGCTACCATATTAACTTTAGTACAATGATAATTAGGCTTAAATCAGAAAGTAACGATCTTTTGTGAACCAAAACATCAAAAGAACGATCTTTTGTGAACCAAAACATCAAAAGATTCAAACTCAGCTTAAATGAGATCCAATATATTCTTTTTTACTAGGCCATGATAATGTAAATCGCTAAAAAGGGCAAAGACATGACACGGATCAATCACAGAAGCAGAAAAATATGAAAGAGAAAAAGAAGACGGACCAAGTTTAACAATGCAGCGAATTGGTTTAGTGAGAGTCGGAGCAGTGGATTCCACCATTTCTCTACTCTTTTGTTTTGGCTTATTTCTGCTGTCTTCTCTACTTGCTAGCTCATTCACACTTTCAAACTGCTTCAACTCGAATTCTCGACGTCAGCGCTCCGCTTTTCTCCGCGGCTGAGTCAGTTCAGTAGACTCGCTCAACAATATTTTTTTGTTTTCTTTCTTTCTTTCTTTCTTTTTTTTTACTAATTCAAGCTAATTGGACATGAAAAACCGTTGGGCTTGCACAAAATGTTTGTCCAACCCAACGTACAATAAGGGCTTTGTCCAAGCCCAACCCATTTTTCGGGACTGATTTTGAAAATTAGTACTCCCTCCCATGTATAAGTTTGATTTACATTTTCTTTTTTTTTTTTTTTTAATTCTTCAACTTTATATAAATACATAAAAGTAAATACTGATATTTTAAATATAAAAATTTTCGATCCTTTACGTGACAAACTAAAAAATAAAATTTCATTTCAAATATTACATACCAAAGATTGTTAATAATTCCTCTTCCAAGTAATTTTCCCAAACATTGCAATTTTTTTTCCTTTTTGAAATTATCCTGAAATACAATGGTTAATCATGTAAATTTCATAAAATGGGCACATATGAACATCAAAGTTCCTTCAATTGTGGGATTTGTGTGGCAAATACATGCCATAAAAGGACAATTTTGTCCCACAATAAATAATTAATTACAAAAGGATACAAAATTTGTTAGCGTATCTGTATTTAATTAATTTAATTAATTAAAGAAGCAAGCTATGACCCTACGTGCTATGCATGATGCAGTTGGCCATCAATATTCACAGCTAATAAGCAATAATTAATGTCAAATTGACTAACCATGCATTTCTTGCTCAGTAAATTCAACTATTGACGTTCTAAAATTCTACCAAATCTTTTGAAAATGCATATACGAAAGGTAAATTTGAGATGGGTTGTTTGGATATAATAGTAATTTTATTTTTGTCTTCCATTTAATATATTTAGGCATTTAAATCTAAAGACTTAACATTTTTCTTTATCAATAAAAATTTCTTTTATTATTAAAATTAAGAGCTGAATATCTAAATTCAAGTCATCAGACCTCTCTATACACTCATCCTATTTCAAAAATGCTATGTAAAAAAAAATCCGGTAAACTATATATTATTTTTAAATCACCTCTCGAGATAAGAAAAATTTTCTATATCAAGTCATTCATCTTAAAATTTTTATTAAGCGAGGACATTTAATCTACATTTGTGTTTTTTTAACTCCTCGAGTCATTCTACTAAAATGCATCTCCGATGATTAGATTATTATTTTTCAATATACACTTCGATCTATTATTGTATTTCGCATTCTATTACCCTAATTAGTTCCATCATTTTAAAAGCTTATCATGAATTTTGTTCTACTCGTCTTTTTCGGACAACTTAATCAGATCGGGATGTCACATAATATTTGTAGATAGAGAGAATGATTTAATTCAATTATTCATTCTTCACTTTGTTAATTATAGATGGTAAATTAGTTAAGAAAAATAGAGATACATCTTTTTTTTTTTTTTTAAATAATCAAAATCAAAACTCACAATGGAGAAATACAAAATGGAATTAAATGTTTACAAATTAGAATTATGACATGACTTGCATAAATACAAATGAATTAATGTGGCATATGCAACTTGTAAGAAATAAATTCTTAAGGCTTTGACAAAATTACCAAATATGTATAAGTTGTGTGATGCCAACCCCACTCTCTATCTGTGTGTTAAAAAGGGATTTGACTTTGTGTGCACTTCTTTATCTCCACTACTTCCTTTGGGCACACTAAATGAACACTTATTCTTGCCTTTGATTGCTAAAAAATTAGTGATTTTTGTTAATAAATTATAATAATTATTACTTTTTCAAAAAAAATAACCCATCGCAGTGAATTTATTATATTATTTTTAAATAAATTTAAAATTTTTAATATGAATATTGTGTAAAGCCATAAAGCAACAAATTTGAGAAATTGAGTTTAGGAATAATAATCCCAATATACTGCCAGTTTGCTAGAGGAGAAACCATCTGTAAATATATGCAGACAAAAAGAAACAACCATTTTGCCACTTGCTACAGACTTACTTGCCCAATTACATCATATGTTTTTTTATTTATTAATATAATTACTTCTCAAAAAGACATGTTTGTCTCAAAATCTCCTAATTAATCATCAAAATTCTCTAATTATCAGGGACAAAATGGTCAATTCAGCCCATAAAAAATATTATTCGGACAACAGGACAGACAAAACGTTTTTTTATTTTTTAAATCATTGGTATCTGTGGCGTGGACTTTTTGCAGAATTTCAGATCCGCCAAAGAAACCCAAAGGACACAGAAAGAGAAGTTGAGAAAAAGCAAAAGCGAAAACAGAAGAAGAAGAAGAAGAAGAAAGTTACACACGATTAAAAGAGTTTTTTTTTTTTTTTTTTTGGGTAGAGAGAAAGTAAAAAGTGGGAATATTTATACATAATCATTGTTGCAACTTTTTTCAGCCTAATTTTAATGGCTGAAAATGGAGCCCAGCAGCAGCAGCAGCAGCCGCAGCCGCCTTTACCGGCGGCATCGTCTTCTTTATCTCCGACAAAATCTTCCCCTGCTTCTTCCCGCCCTACCACCATCACTCTCCCTCCTCGCTCCTTCAACGAAACGATCTTTACCGCTGGCTCTGGCATCGGTGTCAGTATGGGATTAGGCTTCAGTCCTGGCCCTATGACTCTCGTTTCTAGTTTCTTCTCCGATTCTGATGACTTCAAATCTTTCTCCCAGCTTCTTGCCGGCGCCATGGCCTCTCCTGCCGCTGCCAACAATAATAGCAAACTTTCCTCTCCTTCTCCCCTTTCCCAGGAGGATAAAAGCTCCACTGCTGACGTCAGCAAGCCGAACAATTTATCCATTCTTCCGCCACCGCCGATGTTCTCTGTGACTTCGGGGCTTAGCCCGATGGCTCTCCTTGACACCCCGGGGTTGGGACTCTTTTCTCCTCAGGTAGTTGATCGTTCAAATATTTGTACTGGTTCATTAATCCAATGTCATTTTGTTTTAGTTCTTGGAAATTTTCGTTTTGATTTTTTTTTTTTTTTTTACACTTTCTAAACGTTGCATTGTTTTAGCAGTAGATTGACAGCTTAAATCGTTTTGTTGGTACGTTAACTCTTTTTTCAATTTAGCAATCTTCCTTATTGCACATGAGGAACAGGGTTTGGTGGAGGTTTTATTAACGAAATGATAATTATTTTTAGGAAAATTACAGGATTAGTTTATGCCAGAGTTGTTTTAATGAATAAATGTAAAGATGTAATGTGTTTTGTGTGTGTACTTTTTAGAGTTTGCAAAAGATTTTGACTGTACTTTTCAAGTCCTTTTTTAAATTTAAGCTCAAATATTCACAGGCCAGTTTGATTTATTGGGAGTTTCATCAAGGATAAGATTGGAGCATTATTTTGACTTGTCAATGTTCATCTATTACTGACATCATGGTTATTTTGATTTGTCAATGTTCATCTATTACTGACATCAATCTGTGAGTGCAACCAACCATGTGACTTCAATCCTTTGATTCATGGGATGTTTTAAATCAATAAGAATGGGAGTATTTGGAGTTCAGATATTTAATATATTTGGCATTGTTCTGTTTTATCACGTCCATAATTTGCTGAGTTACATTGAGCTAGTAACGCAATGTCCAAGTGCTTGCCATGATTTACGTTACCCCCACCTTGAAGGTTTTTTTTTTTCTTTTTTTTTAAATGAGATTTTTGTTGTGATTTGGGGCTCTAATTACCATCATTTGTGTGACAAATATTTAAGTCCTTATCAGCAATTCTGAAAACCCTTCTTTCTTTGATTAAAGTGAAGATGTTGTTTAGCATCAAAATTTGGATGATGATTGCCAAAATTTTGGCTCTCCAAAGCTAACAAAGATGTGGTACTGTCATTTAGAAATATTAGCCTCTTGCTAGAACATGATGCATAATTGAGTCCTATCTCTCTTTTTACATGATACTTCAATGTAGTCAGTATGACTGTGTTTTTGGCCATCTATTGCTTAAACTCTTGTGGATCATGGCTAACTTCCCCTACAATTTCTTCATCATTATCTATTTGTAATTGCGTAAACTTTGGATGTTCTCTTTTGTTTTGTTAATATACTATCAAGTGGCTGAATCTGTCTTTCTTAGTGACGGATGGTCATCTTTCTGTTATATCTTTTATGCAATCTCATTAAATGCTGTATTCTTCTGATACTAAACAACTACTTTGTTTTCAAAAGTGAAAACCGTACATATAAAAACAACAATGAGTGTCAGCATGTGGTATAGTAGCGCAAGTACTGGAGCAGTAGCAAGATTAGCAACTTGAAAAAAAAAAAAAAAAAAAAAAAAAAAACTGCTTCTGTTTGCTTACTACTTAGTGTTTGATCCAAAAGAAGTTTATGCTTATAAATATATATTAGATCCAACATGTGAATGATGTATCAATAATGTGTGTCTGTTTGAAAGCCCATTCTGTTATCATTTATTAATTTAACAGTTTATGAGGTTTGCAGGGACCATTTGGGATGACTCACCAGCAGGCTCTGGCACAGGTTACTGCCCAGGCAGCACAAGCTCATTCCCATATGCACGTTCAAGCACAATATTCATCTACATTATCATCAGCATCAACATCTTTGACACAAGTTACATCTGTCAGTACTAATACAACAACTAACCAGGAGATGCTACCCACAGTGCCAGACCCTAGTTCATCTGTGAAGGAATCTTCAGACTTCTCATATTCTGATCAGAGATCCCATGCTTCTTCACTTGCTGGTGACAAGCCTGCTGATGATGGCTACAATTGGCGAAAATATGGCCAGAAACAGGTGAAAGGCAGTGAATTCCCTCGAAGCTATTATAAGTGCACACATCCCAATTGTCCTGTCAAGAAAAAGGTTGAGCGATCTCCTGATGGTCAAGTGACTGAAATTATCTATAAGGGACAGCATAACCATCAACCTCCCCAACCCAATAAGCGTGCAAAGGATGCTGGAACCTCAAATGGAAATTCAGATAACCAGAGTAATTTTGAACTAGCTTCTCAATCACAAAGTGGAAACGTGAATAAATTGAAAGATAGAAAGGATCAAGAATCAAGCCAGGCTGCACCCGAACATTTATCCGGGACGAGTGACAGTGAGGAAGTTGGTGACACCGAAACTGGTATGAATGAAAATGATGAAGATGAACCTGATCCCAAGAGAAGGTACTCTTGTATGACTAAATGCTATGTGGTAGTAGGATTGTCTATTATGCATGTCTAACAAAATCTCTTTGCTATGCAGAAATGCAGAAGTCAGAGTAACCGAGCCAGCTTCTTCACATAGAACTGTTACCGAGCCAAGAATCATCGTGCAGACTACCAGTGAAGTTGATCTCTTGGATGATGGCTATAGATGGCGAAAGTATGGGCAGAAAGTTGTGAAATGCAATCCTTATCCAAGGTGGTTTTTCCTCAGCCTATATGATTGTAACTTGTAGCAATCATGTGAATGAACACTGTTCTTTGGTTCTAATGATCTTTCATTAGAGGATATTAATGCTACTTTCAAGCATAATATTTGCAAAATAACACCAAATATGAACTTGTGTGGTTTATATTTTCATGGCTTGGGGTTCCTATTGTGGTCATCACGACGTGAAATGTACGCGAAAAATTGTTTGCATATCAATGAAATCGATATCTTCTAATTTCAAACCAAAATAGCCTTCAATGGGCAGACATTGTTAAATTGGTCTTAGGAACTTATTTATGGAACACAATCTGAGTTCATAGTTGAGGCTTATTCTTCATCCTGTCCTTGATATGGTTGGATCATCTTTATCGGATTTTAAAAGTCACTTTTCTACTCTCTCTCTCTCTCTCTGTGGCAGGCTTTCAGGACTCTTTGCTGCTTTTGCTGGTCATTAGGGTATTTTATCCTGACTAGTGTTTTTCCAGTCAAGACTGAACAACATTTTTCTGGTTAAATGTTTAACACTCTTCTGTGCATACAATTATTTAATATTTGTCACACGGCTATGGAGGCTTTTCAGTGTTACCAACAGTGTCCTGAACCCTTGTCTGTGCTGTTAGTATCATGTTCATCTGTTGCTTATTCCTTTAATATCAAATCTATAAATCCATTTTGCAGTTGCAGATTTTTTATCTGAAATATATGTTCTTTACTTGCCTTTAAATTTTGACGTTAACAACTTTTGCTGATTTACAGGAGCTACTACAAATGCACAACCCCAGGCTGCAAAGTCCGTAAACATGTAGAAAGAGCTGCAACAGACCCAAAAGCAGTTATAACAACATATGAGGGCAAACATAATCATGATGTACCGGCAGCTAAAGGGAGCATCCACAGCACAGTCAATAGTTATTCATCAGATTTAAAACAGCAAGATACAGAGAAGCTAGATAACAGGAGAGACCTTGGTTCCAATAATCAACAACCCATAGCGCGGTTGCGTTTAAAAGAAGGGCAGATAACATAGTTTTGTTCTGGGAACATCTGTAAGGTACATCTGCTGAAATTTGTTTCTCATGACTTACAAGGCCATTGTTTTTATCAAGGCCCATGTCACCAACTACTATATACAAAAGAAACAGAAAACCATAAATAGAAGATAAAGAGAAGTCAATCTAGGTCAAAGTTTCTTGGATTCAGTTAGCAGACAATATTGTTTGATATAAACAGTTTATAAGGTATATTTTCTTTAAATGTTGTTCTGTGCATTCTTTTGTACAATATTTAAAAGCCATGTTGCATATAGTTTTCAATTGTTCCTTCTGGATTCAATATTTGACAAAGCAGGTATTTTTCAGTACTCTTTTCTTTTCTTTTTGGCTTTGTTTCTCACTAGTTTAGTTCTTCAAATCCATGTGAAAATATTATGAATGCAGGGGAGATTATCATCATTCTTAGTTCCAAAAAAAAGTCTAAGATAATATAATAGGAGTAAAAAGTATATATTATTATTAATAATAATAATAGTAAATACAGATTACATAGGGCAAGAAAAATGTTGATGTATATATAAACAGTATTCAAAACTTGAATTTATGCAAAGAATACATTAAGCTTAGATGAAAGTTTATCTCTCGAATCCGATTTTCGACTGCACAACCAAATCCCAATGGCGGAAACCTCATTGTTCAGTATCATTAGCTTCTCTAATATCAAATGATCCAGAAGAGAGTTGATCAGATCCTTATACTTCCTTTTACTACAGTTTGTGCAGTAAATCACAATCTAAGCTATTGTTCTTGCAAAATTCACTACTGTGATACACCATTTGTATAAAGAAAAAGAATATTTATCTTATATGAATAAAATTAAGAACATTTTCATATTCAAAACAGAGAGAGAAAAAATTTCCATTTTTTGCCACCTTTACAGGTGATGGTCTTCTGGTTTACTACAAAACACATCTGTTGGTTGATGTATATGCCAGAACCATTTGCTGTAGAGAGACCTCAATCATCCCTAGAAGTTACAATGGTGGGTATTTGGCCATGATTTACAAAATCAATCTTATTTAAGCGAACGCAGCATAGGACTTGCTCTGGCAGTTCTTCTGGTTTTTGTGCCTGTGAAGATTATAATAGAAAAAATAATAATAATAATAATGCACATCGTCTAAGGTTCATTTGCTGCAAAAGAAATGCAAAATTTTCTTTATGTTAGCATTAGTGACTAGATGATAGGTACCTGAATGGTTAGGCCCACATTAGCTATTCCATGCTTCATTCGATCTCGGAATGCTTCGAGTCCTTTCCGAGATATGTAGCTGAACCGATGGATATCAAGGTCAATCTCGAAGTAATTTGGTCCCTGCAGGATAATGAGAAAACATTAGGTTCAGAAGACAGGGAAGCGAAAAAAAAAAATAAAAATAAAAATAAAGTGTACAATTTGCAGAAAATGCAAGACAACATAAGCAATGCAGAGAATGCTATGAGAGTTGCAAAACTGACAGTAAATTGTTGAAAGATCAAAATGGAAATCCTAGTAACGAACTTATTGATTGCATGTGTTAGCATTTCTTGATTCTAGTCCTTCATTTAACTAAATGAATGAACATTTTTTTATCATCATCAAAATTAAGCACTTAACATAAATGTAATACGTGAACAAAAAGAAAAAGTTACCCTGAAGAACTCGTGTTGAGGGCGTGAGAGGACCGGCTTATCATTATAAGCATGTATAAGCTTCTTTTCTGCAGAACTCAACTGCAAGTCTTCTGGATTCACCAGACCTGCCAAAATCTTTAGCCTTTCTCTGAAAGGAACTGTGGACTCCTTTGTAAAGCCTCTTACCTTCTCCATATCATCCTCAACCATTCTCTGAGGCAGAAAGCAACATAAGTAGTCAGCCAAAAAATATTATACAAGATGCTTTTAAAGAAGGATTATTGTTTGCATAATACCTTGATAGTCTCTTGGAAATGAGGAGAGATCTCTTTATCGAAATTTTCATTTATTTTGAAATATAATACAAGGCTCATGCCTTCTCCATCGCAATCACCTTGAAACATGGCAACAGGATAAGTAGGAAGCTGCAAAATCGAACGCCAAGAAAGAAAACACAATAAGCAACTACTAAGAACTTGATAACTAATATATGACAGGCTCTAAGCATTTAAATTTTGAGGGAGCAAGAACCTGTATGTTAAGGATCAGAAGTGATGGAATTTTCTCATGTGGGGGCACATAAGGAAGCTCAAGATGTTGAGCAATATGATGTATCTTTCTTGGACATGCAAATAAATCAACACCAATTGGTATATATGGGCTGACACCTGGAGCAGGGCTTTTTTGCTTATCTCTGCATAATTAGTTTATTGATGTATTAGAAAAACCACATTCTGATAGTGAACAATCAACAAATGATATGCAACTAAGTGACTAATGACATGCCTGAAATAATTCTCGCCACGGAGTTTGAAAACCGAAGGTGAAACCTCGGACCAACATCCTGGAAGTGGCTTCTCCAATTTTGAACCTGGAATTTGAAATCCTGCTCTTGGGTGATATAACAATCTCCCGTGACCTGCACCAACTTTTTCAATGAATATTCTTGTTTAGTAAGCAATTGGATTAAAATCATTTGAGGACAAGGCATATATTAAAACCAGCTATAGCATATGCTTACATATTTGCATCTTTTCGTCTCCGTCGCAGGATTTCCTCTTCACAGAGACCATTATAACAGTTGATTTTCTTCTATTTTCTTGAACTTTCTCCCCAGAATCATAAGTGAGTTCTTTAAGACCCTTAAAACTTCCATAAGGATCATCTAATACTTTCTTTGTCTGAGTGGCAATAACCTCACTATTAGGAACTCCTCCATCTATTTTCAGGTAACTTTCGTAGAATCCCTCATACTTCTTGCTTCCAGTATCTACGAAGCACGAAGCAGTTCCATACTGAACCACTTGAGTGCTTTGGCACAATGGCACGATGTTAGTGCTTTGGCACAATGGCACAATGGCATTACCAACACAACCAAATCCATCTACATTACCAAAAATGATGATTAAGAAAATTTATATAAATGTAAACAAATATTACAGTCTTTAAAATTCTTCTTGCAAGTACCTCCTCCATGGACACTAATGTAGTCATCATCGGAATCTGAGTCTATAATACTTACGGAATCAAACCATACTTCTTCCTGTTGGCATATTCCTGTAAAGAATGAAAAAATTAAATGATTATTATTCAAAATAAAAAAATTAAAAAAAAATAGAGGGAGAGAAGAGAATATACCTTTTGCATCAATTTGGCTATGATTCCATTGAAGCTGAGTCACATGGAAGTTCTTGTTAGTAGTTTCAGATCTTCTGCAAGTCGTAGCAGCACCCTTTTCGAAATCAAGATGAACAAACTCACTAACAGCAAAATCTCCTATACCGGAGCCACTAAACCTTTTGATAGGTACATCAGAAATAGCAGTGGGAATCTTCCCACGGCGTTTAGAAGATTTGTGGAGGTGTTTCCTGTGTGTTCTTGGCCTTGCATTGGCTGTCGAGACGCATCCACCCATTTTGACAGTAATAATCACAAACTAGTATAAGTATTTATTTCAAGAAAAAGTGACCAAGAACACAACCTTCGGTCAATAAAAGGGACCTGCAATATTTTTCCAGAAAAAGAAAATCAAATCTGAAGAAAAGAAATTGTAGCAGAGGGAACATAAAGATTTTTCAGGGAAAATAACAAGAAACATACATATTAAGATATGCTTAATACATGTTTAATTCTTTATCTAGGAGCATTGGATAGGATTAGATTATATATATTTTATATTAAATAAAGAATGAAGAAACGAAATAGAATGTAAACAAGAGAAAATATTAGTATTATGAGTCCACATCATGTAAGATAGTAAAAGACAAAGAAATCTAAATAATTTGATCAAATGATGAACATGAATATTAACTATTAAGTCTTTATCATAAGGTACAAGTTACTAGTAGTCAAAATCTGCAGTCTTGACATATTAAAATAATTAGAAAATTATTATTTAAAAAAAAGGAAAAAAAAAAAGCAATCAGGTGGTACTTACTGAGTTGTCTTTTAATAATGTGACATTGCAAGAATAAAAGCTATTAAACCAAAACAATATTAGTAAATGAAAACCCAAATGTTAAAATTTGAAAACTAGGAAAAATAATCCTTAAAAGAATAAGAAATGCAAATTAAATTTTCTACAACAGGGGAAAAAAACTCAAAAAGTAGGAAACGTTGTAGATACTAATAAAAAAGGAAATGCATTAAATAAAAGGAAACAATGAAACAAGCAATCATCACATCAGAGTAACAAAAGCAAGAAGAAGAGAAACAGGGGAGAAGCAGAACCTGAGAAGAATTTAAGGGGGAAATCCCACGAAAGGAAATGCAATCCGAGTCAGCAAATTCGGATTTCCCCCATTTCTCTCTTTTTCTTTCGCTAGCTCTCTCTGTATGTATATATCTGTGAGACTACAACCACCAAAAGTAGCTGTAAATCCCACAATCGGAGTTCAAATTAAGAAAAAACAAAAAAAAATAAGAGAAACAGAGACTACAAAAACTAAGTAGAAAAAATTTGAGAAAAAGAGAGAGTGAGGATCTAATTATTAATACAACATTTACCAAATTCAGGCTCCACCTAGTTCGGATCCCATTTTGATTTCTAATTGATAGATTGCTTTTAAGCCTCTTATCTATTTTTCTCTCTGTTTCTTTTTTTATATTTTTGCTCTGTTTCTGTTCTGTCGCCAGACATTTCGCGGGCTATTCTTTTTTATGACGGAGCCTCCGCCTACTCCGCTTTGTCTTGCTTCCACGTGTTGTCATTTATGAGTTCTAATTTATTAGCTTTTATATTTTTATTATATTTAGGATAAGACAACTTTTTTCTAATGAAATTATAGTTTTTTTTTTTAATTTTACAGATATGAATTTATTTATAGAATTAAATGACAAAAATATAATAATTAGTAAATATTAAAAATTAAAATAAATATTAATGTCACACTGTTTTATATCATTTAATGATAAAATTATTGATAACAAGACAAATTGAATGAAGAATGAAGATATATTAGAGAATTAACAAATTATTTATGAACCAAAGAAGAAATATATTACATGTATTTGAATTTTTTTATTTTAATTAAATTAATTTGCATTTTTTTTCAAAGAAAAATTATATACTCGCTCCCGTCTCATTTTATTTACTTATTATTCTTTTTTTTACATTTTAAAATATTTGCAAGATTTTTAAATTTAAAAATATAAATAATTTTTTTTCTCATAATGATTTTTATAATTATTCATTAGATAAATAATTTTTATTAATATCTTAATAAATTAAATAGTAAAAAATAATGAAATAATTTTTTTATTAAATTATTAACACCCGAGTTTGACGGAGGGAGTATTAAATTTTATGCATACAATTATTTGCAGCATGTAATAACTATAGTTCATAAAAATTAATAATTTAGTTATACTTAACATTTAACTCTAATTGATTTGGTAACATTGACTTAAAATTAATTTTTAGGCACGTAGCCATCTTCTTCTTAAAACATGAACTCAAGCAAATTGAAGACATTCCAATAAATTCATGGCAGGTTAATATTAAAAAGCGCTTTTGAGAAAAAAAAAATTTATAAAGATCGAACACCCAATCTGAATTATTTCGATCCAAATCACTTTTATAAAAAATATATTATAAATTAGCACTGAAATAAATAAATATTATATTATTATATCGAACCCATTTAAAAACTTCCTAATCCATGAAAGGAAATAGAGATTTTGAATTCAGAAATTTAAAAAAGTCTTAAAAATTAATTTAACCATCTCCACTAAACATCACTTTCTTAAAATTTAAAATCCTTTAGTCAAAATAAAATGAAAGTAATGGTGAAGTCTTTTATCATGGGTTTGTTCAATAAGGGTCTGCTGATCAAAATTAATTATTTTGATAGCTGTTAGTTATTTTAATGGCGTTTAGCTATTAGTTATTTGAGTAGCGTTTTATAAAACGCTAAAAGTTAAACGTAACATCTACAAATTAATTCAAATATTATGTTGTCGAACAACTTTTTAAACAGCGTTTAGCATTTTAACTCTAAAAGCTGTTCAAAAAGTTATTATCGAATGCAGCCATTATCTCAAACCCTAAAGGCTAGAGGATATATTCTATTGGCCAAGGTTAAAACAACCTGTCAAAAAATACTAGAGGTCGCTTAAAGGGTTGCTGCCGAACACAGCACATGGCAGAGTGGCAAAGTGAGATTTTTGAGTTGTACAGTACATAATATATAAGAAGGTGTTCGTGTGCATAACCATATCATGTTTACTTGAAAATGACAAGCCAAACAAAACCAGCTGGTTTCATTACGTACAACCAATAATTTTTTTTAATTTTTAATTTTTAATTTTTAAAATGACATGGGTGTTTTAAGATAAGCCCACACCACACCAAAAAAAAAAAAAAAAAAAAAAGAGAGACAATTAGACAAAAGAAAAACATTAAAATTTCCATATTCTTCCAAATCTTCCCTACCAGGATCAAAGGGGACATGAATAGCATGCTTCATTTTCCATCAATGGAGGGCCATTCATTGATCTCTCTCTCTCTCTCTCTCTCTCTCTCTTCTTGTAAAAAATAAAAAATAAAAAAAAGAAAGATATATTATTACTTATATGAAAGGTGTTGATTAAAGTTAGGATCTAGTTTAATGGCTAAAGCTAAACCTAATTTCTAAATAGAATCTCTTTTTAGATTTTATTAGTAACAATAATGGCTTATGGATAAAGAAAATATATTGAAGGAGCTTGAAATTCCATCACACAATATATATATACACTGTGACAGAGTCAGAAATTAAAATTACAAATAATTGGAAGGTGTTTGCCTTTGATTGAGCATCCAACATTAACTATTGTTATTATTATAATTAATTAATTAATCATAGAGGATTAGTGGAAGTAGTTGGGCCTCAAAGGTACTTTGATGTAGGTCAAGTTTAATTTGTTCTTATTTCACCAATCCCTTAGGACAAAATTGAACCCACACCCACTTCAAAATTTAAATTTACAATCCGTTCTTCTAAACTTTTTGAAATGACCCGTTAATTTATTTTTAAAAGAATTCTTAATTAAAATTTAATTGTAAATTTTCACCAATGAGAATTGACGAAAAATAATATTTTATGTCGCGAACCGAACCCGAAAACCGAATTTGAAAAGTCTAACTCAGTTGAAAAACCCTTAAATCAAAAGGAATTTAGCGAAATCATTGGGTTAGACCAAATTGGTTCAAATCGAACCGAAATCATTTAAATAAATAAATAATAATAATAAAAATAATAAGGATTTATGAATTGGGAGAAATGTAAAATAAAGACAGTTGAATTGTTAAGGGTAGAACAATGTTGATATTGATAAATTGAGAAATAATGAGAATGGTGGATGGGAAATGACTGTGAAATTGCCCGATGGATGGGCTGTGTATTGTGATGTGTGAAACTCAGGC
>CANUEP010150105.1:0-31167 GCA_947857235.1 Jatropha podagrica | reverse complement strand
TATATATATATATATATATATATATATGAATGAATAAAAAAATCTAAATCGATGAATAAATAACCCATAAACAAAGGAAAAAAAAAGAAGAAAGAAATTGAAGAGAAAGTTTTCTCTTAAGAAATCGAAGAGAAAGTTTTCTCTTAAGAAATCGAAGAGAAAGTTTTCTCTTCTTCCCCAATCAGCCCAACGAGAGAGGCAAGTCTGCCAGCCTTCTCCGACAAACTTCCGGCCATCAAATTAGCAAAGCACTGACGGCGATCGACTCTATGGACGTCGCCGACTTCAGTTACGGCGCCTGCCTCGCCGATTGAAGCGTGGCACAGGCAGATCGATTCTCTCTCTCTCCTCGTTCTCTTTCTTGATCAGAAAGCGATCACCTTCTGGGCACGCAACAGGCCGCCGATCGACGTAGCTTGGATGTTGTTCGAATCTCCTAGCGGCGGCGGTCAGTTATCCGGCCTCCGGCTGACGTGAAAATGGATTAAAGGCTGTGAATGGGGGTTGTCTTCTCCGACAGCTTCTTTTCTTCGACTTTCCGGCGAGACAAAATTCAGAAGCCGATTCCGGCTAAACAAGACATAAGCAGAGTAAATTGACACTAGATTTGAACTCCCCATGCAATTCCGAGCGTTTTGACGTGAGCCCCACAAATTTTTGGGCGGAAGTCAGTTTTTCGGGAACTGTGTCAGGCGGCGGCGGCAGTGCCCGGTGACGTACCGGTTGTGATCCGGCGAAGTTGTCAAGGGCAGAATTTTGCCTCTCTAAATTCAAAGTTTAATTTTCGACTGACAGGAAAAAAAAAAAATTGACATAGGATGTAAATGCATGCACATCTAGAACTATTACGTGGATATCATATAATAAAATCCTATTAATTTGTTGGGTGTTATAAAAAAAAGAGAAACATGGGCCCATAGAAATCACATATGTGAAATTGAGATAAAGCAAATAATTAATATATTAATATGTTTATACAGTCATCAATTCAAAATAATATTGTAAATAATAATATTCAAATTGAAGGAAGAAGTAAATTAAAGTATCTAAAGTGCAAAGAAAAAAAGTTCAAAATCAAATTCACAAATTAAATTAGCTGCAATTGAATTGGACACAAAAAAAAGCGTATTTAATAATTGAGTATGCGCTAAACGATTAAAGTTACTGCGGATTTTCTTGAAGTTTTGATGTAAAAAAAAAATACCAAGCAAAAAGATCCTTTTTATATAAAATTGTCAACTCCAAGTTCAATAAAGATTTAAATTCTCTAAATCCGAATTCGACAAGAGTTTAAATTTTTCAACTCCGAATTTGGTAAAGATTTAAATTTTCAAACTTCGAATTCAATAAGAATTTAAATTTTTCAACGCAAAATTATGAGAAATTTAATTTCTTGAACAAAAAAATAAATAAGAAATTCTAATTTTAAAAAAATTATTAAAATTTCGCTATTTGGGCTAAAAAAAAGCCTATTAAATTGGAGTAGTAAAAAAATATTAAACTTGAAAAATTCAGGTTTAAAAAAAATAAAAAATAAAAAATAAAAAAAAGAAAAAAGTCATGCCATAACAAGAAGAAAAGGGGGCATGAATTGAAAAAAATTCTTCTTCAAATTTTTCAAAACCCGTTTAAGTAAGCTTATGAACAAGTCTTTAGGAGTCATCTATAGACATCTAAATTTTATTTAAGTTAATTTAATTATTAATTTAATTATTTTAATTAGCCAATTAAATTATTGGTTAGTTAAATTAAATAATTTATTTTAATAGCCAATCAAAATATTTAAATGGTTATTAAAATAAAATTATTGGATAAATAAGTTTACTGCATAAATAAATAATGTAGTAAAATTCAATAATAATGAGTAAAGCGGACCAATTAAATTAAAACTTGGTGACGTAGCAGCAACTAATGAGAGCTTGCCAAATAGACCAATCAAATTACATGAGATTCCCTCAAATCTCTATAAGTAGGAGGCATCTCTTCACATACACGGGGACACACAGACTCGTAGAGAAAAAATAGAAAAGAAGCCTCGAAACTCTGTCAAACTCAAGACTCAAAAGTTCTCTATTAAGTCCAAAGAATCATGGTGAATTCAAGATCAAGTCTCCATGACCCTTGAATCGTCAAACACTCATTCTTCGTCAATTTAACGTCAAGTCTTTTCGGTCGTTGAGTCGTGTTCAAGATTAAATCTTTCAACCCTTGAATCACGCTCCTGACAAAGAGAAGAATCAGAGGATAATCTTCATTGTAAAAAAGATATCACTAGAGATTGTATCAATTACATCACAAATATAATTTGAATTTTGTAATTTTTTGTTTCTTAATTTGAGCAATAAATTTTACGTCTATAGTAACATCTATAGCCCTTCTGAAAATCTGAACATCCAACAAAAACACACTATTTAGCGCAAGCATCTAATTTATCATGTAAAACTTTAGGGATATGAACATATACTATACACCCAAAAATTCTAGGCTCTAGATTAGGGAAATGCGAAAGGGAATAAAATGACTGTAGCTTCTACTAAGGAGTTTGAAAATCAATTGCTCGAGCAGGAACTCGATTGATAAGATAGACAGTAGATTTAACTCTCTCTCCTTTGTAAAATCTCAGCATGTTAAGAGTGAAGCATGAACAACTCCCATGAACAACTCCCATGATCTGTCGATTTTTTCTTTCAGCCAAATCGTTTTGTTATGGTGTGTATGTACAAGAAGTATGATGTCTTATCCCCAATTGACGAAGAGATATTCCAAAGGAAGCATCAAGGAACTCCATAACATTATCAGGTTGCCAAACTTGAATTTACATTTAATATTGAGTTTACACCATATTGTAAAATTCTTTAAATGTCGTACAAACATCACTCTTTTTATAGAGCAATGATATTCAAGTGAGCCTGGTACGTTCATCAATAAAAGTAATAAAATAATGAGCTTTTAAAATAGTTGGAAGCTTAGCATGTCCCCAAAATATCAGAATGTATGACACCAAATGGTTCTGAGCATTTATTCAAGCTGGGTAAATAGGAGATTCGATGGCTCTTTGCCAGTTTATAGATATTACATTGAAAATATGAAACATCTAAATTAGAAAATAAACTTTGTTGAATTTTCTTAAGGTAATCAAAAGAAATATGCCCTAATCACTAATGCCATAACTAAACCTTATCTTGAGCCTTTTCAACTCCATTTGTTTCAAATGCATGACTAAATTTTTGTTTCCCATCCATAATTAGGTCCAAATAATAAAGTTTGTGTCGTTTAACACCATAACCAAGAATCTTTTGAGCCAGAATGTCCTGAAAAATATAGAATAAAGGCCAAAATGTTACAGTACAATTAAGAGAAGAATCAATTTCGCTAACTGACAAAAGATTATAGTCTATTATAGGAACAATTAAGACAGTATTAAGTGTTAAAGCATCAAACAATACAACGGGTCCTTCTCCTGTAAGAGGAAAGGTGCTTCCGTTCGCAGTTGTTGTAATAGGTTGAGAGGATGTGTGAATGGTTTGTGGCTTGTTAGGATCATTAGTCATGTGATCGGATGCTCCTGTGTCAATAATACAAGTACTATTCTTAGAAGTCATGGAAAATACATCAACCTTAACAAAAAAGATACCTTGTTGAGCTATGTGAGCCATGGGTGGAGTTTTCTTCTCCTGATTCAAATGGGTATCTTCTTGTGTGGTCATTGGTGCTTTGCTAGTGATTTTCTTCCTCAGCTTTTTTATGAAATCCTACCAGTCTGAGTATCCAATAATCTCATAGCGATGTTATTTCAAATGTCCTAGTTCACTATAATGGCTATAAACAAGATTATTAGTTTTCTCGGATAATGAGTTGTGTCTCCCCTTTACAAAACCATGATTGGATCCTCATGATTTTTGGTGAGTCATCGTTGTTGAACTTTCAAGGATTGGTTGAGCAGTTCCCATGCTTTGTCTTTGTTGTTCTTCTCTTCCTACGTATGCATATGTACTCTCCAAATCTAGTTTTGGATCTTTTCATAAAATCTCCCCATGGACATAATCGAATTCTGAATTGAGTGTATTAAAAAATATATGCACTCATAGCCTTGCCATCATAGAGTGTACACGAATGATTCGTTCCATCGCTTCCTTTTGAGCAATTGTTCATTGATAATAGGTAGATAAGGGTCGATCGTTTTGTGTAGTGGTGAAGGATTTTTGGATTAATTCAAATAGGCGAGTCTTATCTAATCCATCATAGAAAGTTTTTGCAATAGCGTCCCAAGTCTCCTTTGTTATGACCAAATGAATAAATCATTGCATTAGGTGAGGACTCATTGAATTAATGGGCCAACTTTTAACTTTGTGGTTATTAGTAACCCATGTTTTATAGTTAGGATTACCAACTGCTAGTTTTTTAATTTCACCGGTAGGATATCCAAGTTTGTTTTATGCACCAATTGGCATCTCCATCAATTGTGACGATAATACAAAATTCGTTTCATCAAGGACAATTGCAACTAGAAAAGTTGAATTGTCTTATTATACAATAATTTGTAGTGGCTAGTTATATGATACATTTTGATTCTCTATTGTGGAATTCATGGTCGTAGATGGAGGAGTTTCGTCTCCCATTGGAAAAGAATGAATTTTTAGGATAAAGTTTATTTTTGGATCAGACCAACTCTAATACCATATTGAATTGACAAACTAATAATTCAATAAAGAAATAATCTATTGGTAAAATATTTTTCAATGATTTATTCTTTTACTAATAGCAATATATATACATGCATTAGTCAACTAGTTAATTTGGGTAACTATATATTCATGGTAACAAATAATTTTCTATAATTACAAAATATCCTCTATAATCATGGACTCCTAAGATCATGGGACATAGTATAATTTCATGGGATCATGTCGATAAGTCTTTTGGCTAATAAAGAGAACGTGAGTATATATGCCGTCACTAAATATGCCAAGAAACCCATTCACATTCAGGGTCTTCTTGCACCGAAGTATCTTGTGAGTTGCTAAAGAAAACACTTACATAAAAGAAAAAATCTAGAAGATATATAATTTATATTCTTACCATTTGTGTAATCTTAAACTGACTTTTAACATGATTTTTTGTTTGGCAAATATGACTAGTGGAGATTTCGCTAGAAAGCTTAAGGAGAAGAAAAAAGAGGGAGAGAAAAACATCTAATCAAGTTAGGAAGAAAGGTGGTAGACTCATACTTAGGGACAAGGATGAAGAGAATGTGGAAACACCTCCACCCCAAGCAAGTCCGTTCCTTTTTCAATTACTCTTATTGATCCAATTACTGTGGAGCATTTTGAACCTCTTGAATTAAGCATGGTTTTAAATGATGTTGTTGATCTATCCACTTTAATTGCACCTCCTTTAGAGGTTGAAGTTGTTCACCTCTCTATTGAAGATAATGTTCCCCTTGTTAGATGTGACATCTTGACTTGGCAAAATGATCCTAAGAGTGTAGGTTAACCATCTTGAATTGTAAAGAATTATATAATCTTTAAGAATATGTCAAGGGCTTACGGGAACTAGAAAATCATTAATCTATCCCCTTGTGGATAGATTAATTAAACTTATCATTTCTCTTCCTATATCCACAACAACCGTAGAATTAACATTTTCAATAATGAAGATAGTGAAAATGGAACTTTGAAATAAAATGGAGGATAACTTCTTGAATGATTGTTTGATTGTTTACATCGAAAAATAAGTTGCTATTAAGTTTAATGTTGATTGAATCATAACTAGCTTTAGTGGTACAAAAGAACTTCGAGCAAAACTAATATATAGAAACAAAATGATGCCTCAAGTTATGTAGGTGAATTTTATTTTTTTTATAACATATTTACTTTTTAATCACTTACTTTTATAGTATTACTTATGGTATAAAGTAAGTCTAAATCTAATTGGGGTCCACAGTGGTGGAGGAACTGGATAAAAATATGGAATTCATTTATTGGTACATGTATTATATTAAATAATGAGAGAAGGAGATGCTTATTTGGCAAAGCAAAGACATTTGATTTTAATCAAGTCATTTTTTTTATCTTATATTTATTTTTCTTAAATCTAAAAGTTCAAAGAATGAATTGATATCATATTTATATTTTTTTTTAATTACATAATGGCAATAGTTTTATTTAAAAAAACATATATTAATTTATACATTATTTTGACCCCTCTTGCAAAAAATTATGGCTCCGTTGTTGGCTAGCAAATCGTAGGAAAAAATTGATGGAATCTATAATGTCTGAATACATAAAATCTCCTTTGAACTTTTTTATTATAACTATTTGTCAATTTCAACTTTGTGAAGACCTAATAAGCCCCTTAACTTGATTTTTTTTTTGTAAATTAATGAGCCAAGCTAAAATAGAGCGCGTGAATTCAATATCTAGGGAGAGTGTGAATGCTTCATTCAATCTAACATGACACAAACGACAAAGTTTTGTTGTTGACTTTCTTTGTCATATAAGGCACAAATTATAGCTCCCTTCCCATTTGCTTGCTACGCTGTTATTGGATCAGAAAACAAAAAGAATAGTAGTCGTAGAAGTTGCCAAGGATGAAGAAAAGGTCTAACTGACCAATTCTTGGCTAGCCTTACTGAAAAATAAAAGAAAATGGAAGGGAGGTTGTAACATCTCGATTTTAGGAAAATCTAAGAGAAATCATAAAATAATTTCTAAAACGGTTTTTGTTAATTTTATGTGATTTTATACCACTAATTATTGAGTAATTAAGATTATTTAATTTGTGTTTATTAAAAATTAATGACATTTATTTATTAAAATATTAATAGGAGATATAGTTAATGAATATATGTTAAAATATGTGAACTACTAATAATTGTTAGTGTCTATTTATAACTGCTAATATTTAGTTGTCAAATTATAAATTAGTAATAATAAAAAAGTCTTTATTTTGTATATATGTGTGTGTGTGTGTGTGTGTGTATATATAAATCCCGTTTATGTATGGCACAATCCAAGAAGGGGCGGTGAATTGGGCTTTCTAAAGATTTAGAATTTAAAATTTAATATCAAAATTCTATTGCAGCAGAATTAGAAAACGCTTGCAAGATTACAGACACTTTGTGATAAACAGTTATTAGCTTTAGAATTGACCCATAATGCTTATGCAAGATTAGAAAATCTCTGTGAAGTATAGTTATTATGTTTACAACTGCTTCATAAAGTTTCTGCAAGTTTAGAATTGATTTGAGAAGTATAGTTATTGACTTTAAAACTGCTTCTCAATATTTTTGCAAGATTATAATTGATTGTGAAGTATAGTTATTAACTTTAGAACTGCTTCTCAATGTTTTTGCATGATTAGAATTGATTGTCAAGTATAGTTATAAACTTTAGAACTGCTTCACAATGTTTCTTGCAAGATTAGAAGATCAATTGTGATGTATACTGAATATAGAAAGACATATTAGAGAATGATACAATCACAATTCATAAATTCAGAATTCTAAAGTTTCACAAAAATAAAGCTTGTTTAAGTTTAGAATTAGAAACTCATTAACAATTTTGCATTTTTAAAGAAATTAATATTTGTGTAAATAAAACGGAATCAAGCAAAACTTTAGAAAATAAAAGATAAACATAGAGATTTATAGTGGTTCAGTACTAACTCATCACATCCACTCCTCAAGATGCATATTGAGATCCTCTACTATGTTATCTCTTTTCAAGGGTAAGAGACAAACTAATCTATATAAGGAAATAGATCAACACCTGAATCTAATATTTGTCCCACTAGATTTCACAGGTTCTAATTAAACCTCTACCCTTTCTATTTTTACAAAGAATAGAAATACTCAGATCAAGACTTTAAAATCTCACACAAGGAGAAGGTTGCTTGATAACCTTTTACACCATAGCTTCTCAACTAAGCTATTACACAAAAAAAATTTTCTTTTAAAATCTTCTAGTATACTCCAAATTACAATAATCTATATAGACAGAGAAAATGAAATTATAAGCATAGAAAGAACAAAAATTAAATTCAGAAACAGAAATTAAATTCAGAAATAAAAATTTGATTAAAAAAAATAATTTTGTAGTGCTCTTCAAAATATTATCATTTTAAAATTTCTTTTCACTTGCAATATTTATCTTGAAGAATATTAGATGAAAATAAGATTCAAAGAGGTTGTAGAGAGAGTTTTGAAGGATTTAATTTTTGAATAGTGGAACTCTTACTCTTACACCCACTTTGCATGAGAGAGGAGAAACTTGTTTTAATGGAGAAGATATTCCCGTTTGAAATTTGAAGATGGAATAATTTCTTTAATGGGCAATGATGCTTTTTATGTTAAAAGAGAAAAGTAAAGTATGGGTTGTCTTGAAAAAAATAGACAAAGCATGGGTGGTGGTAAAAAAGCATGTTTGAGCACATGCATTGTCTTGGAGATGGAGAAAATAGTTGTTGGAGATTGAGAAAGTAGCACATGGAAATATTGGGGATTGAAAAATTAGCACATGGTAATGTTGGAGATTGAGAAAGTGGCCTAGAAGACCATGCTATTGAACTTAAAAAATTTGACTAAATTTTTATCAAAGATGCTTTAAATTAGAATTCTATAGTTGTCTTCAGAATTGAACTTTTGACTTTAGAAAATGAGAAAACAATTTTAGAATAGAATAGCTGTAATCAGAATTCTAAACTTAACTTTAGAACTAGATAGCTGAAATCAGAATTTCACCAAAGAGTTTTTGCTTCAAAAATATTTAAGTGAAAACGTGAAGAACAAAAATTTTGGTTAATTTCCGCTCATCAAATATATTCAAAAGTACTTAAAAATCATTTTAGAGAGATAAAATAAATTTTGTGCTTATAGAATTATTAACTCTCTATCCTACGTTAATTTTTTAAGACTTAAAATAATACTAACCAATACATAATGTCTTCATTTATCGTCATGGTCTTCAAATAAAAGTCTTGAATGTAGGAATAATATTTCTTCAATAATTCTCCATAAATAATTTCTGCATATAATAACTTTAGCACAATAAGAATATTATATTTATTCATTTTGTATAATCATCAAAATCTAAGGATGAAATTAACCTTAAGTCAACAATCTCTCCCTTTTTATGATGACAAAATCAATAATTTATCAATAATAAGTGTATGTGCTCCCCCTAAGTTTATGCATATCAACAAAATACAAGTTCTAAATTTAACAAATTTATCATGAAATAAAATTACAACTCATATAAGCTCCCCCTAAATAAGTGCAATTTAAGCATAAGGGATTTAGAATAAAATACAAATATAGAAACTAACTTTAGAATTAGTACTTAGTTCTAAAGTCTAAAAATTAGAGACATTTCTTAATATAAACATATTTTGTTTACATAGAAGCAAAACATTAGAACAAGAACATCACATATTAGAACATGCTAAGCAAAGAGAGATTAAGTACTTAAAACAAATATGTTATGTTTTCCTCCAAGTACTCAAGCATAAAAATATATACTTATGTGTTCTCTCTCTTTTTGTCATCATAAAAGAGGGTTAGCAAATCAAAGTAAAATGAAAAACAAGACAAAGTACAAAAGTCTATGTTATAAAAAAAAAAACATCATAAACTAAACTTCAAACAGAAAATAAACAAAGTAAGAAAAATAGGTAGAAGTTCAGAAACTAGTAAAACACATAATTAGAACAAGTAGAGAAGAAGTTATTAGGATTCTAGTTCAATCCTTTGGATTTTAGAACGCTTGAGGTTTAGTGTAAGTTTTGAGATTTATCTGGATTCTTAGACCTTTTAGAAGAATGATGTAGATGAGGTTTTTTTCCATGAACTTAGTGCCTCCTAGCAGTATGCTTCAATTTTAAAGGCTTTTTAGAGGTAGGAATGTAGCAAGTAGCCTGAACTTTGAGAACAATAAGCCTTCTCTCATTAACATTATTTAGTTTTTCCATAAACTCAATAAGTATCTTCCCATGCTTGATGGCCTCATCAAGTTCCCTATTGTGCGCTCCAATGAGATCTCTTCCTAATATGTTTAAATATGTTTAATGTTGCCTCTCTGTTCTACTATGCTGCAACATACTCTGGATTTTTCTTAGTTTCAGCTTCAGGCTTCTTTTCTTCTTCATCACTTATTTCTAGTTTTTCAACTTCATCATCACTAACCTCTTCAACTAGAACAATTTCTTTACCCTTTTCTATCTCCTCAGGTTCACTTTCATCAAGATCCTCAAAGTCCTTTTTATCTTGAGAAACATCTTTTTCAATTTCTATTTTCTTTGCTTCCTTCTTTCCTTGATCTTCTCCTTTCTCTTTTTTTGGCTCAGTTTCTGTCTCCTTTTCTTTTTCTAATTTTCTCCTTTTCTTTTCAAAACCATCATCTTTCTCACCTTTTTCTTTTCTTTTAGATCTCTCTAGTTTGCTTGTCAATCTTTTCCTAAACTTGATTCCATTACCAATTTCTTTAGTTCCATCTTTTGCTTTTTGAGCTTCTTAGTTAACTTCATGAGAAGTTCCAGTTCCTCATTAGTCATAGAATTAGAGGAGGAACAGGAGTCGAATTTGGCCATATCTTAGATTTTAGGAACAAAGAAGGATTAGGGTTTCACTGTGAGAAAGAGATAAAGAAGAGCAAGTAGTGTTTTGGTAGAAGAAAGAGAAAATAATTAAGAGAAGTTACACAGTTTTTTTTAATATAACAACAAAGAAAACAAAAACATAACAAAAGATAAATATATATATTATTTTTAAAAAAAATAAAAAAACATAAAATAAATTAAAAAATTAAACTGACTATTTTGATTTATCTAATAAAATTACAATTAAAATTCTAAACACATCATACAAAAGAAAAAAGTATCGAAGATAGAAAAGGTACCTGCAATGACATCCGGAGCATCCTGCTCCTCCTTGGTTCTGATAGCATAGGCCCTCGCTGGTGCTCTAACCTCTGGCCTATCCACTGTCTCAGATACTGACCTTTGACTCCCAATAGCATATGCCTCGCCACGACCTCTACCTCTACCTCTCTGGACATAGGAAGCTGGCCTCCCAACCTGCTGAACGAAACCAATAGCTACCAAAGGACAATCCTTGACCATATGCTCAGTGGATCCACATCTAAAAAGAGTTCTCGAAGCTCCCCAACAAACCCTAACATGTCTCCTGCCACACTGAGTGCAAGCCGGTATACTTGGCCATACAGCACCTCCACCACTGGTAACAGATGTAGCCTAAGGAGCTGATCTCGTAAATGTACCCCGACCAACTCTCTATCTTGGTTTGACCCCCATCTATGGTCCACCTCTACACCTCTTACTACTGGACTGAGCCCTAAAAGTTTGTCCAGACGTGGCACTCTAGAACCTCTTATGCTGAACACCCTATTGAGTCCTCTGAACTCTAGTCTGTCTCTCCATCCGGATAATCTCCAACTTAGAAGTAGCCTTCACCAAAGAAGCCAACGTGGTGTGAGGCTGGGATGTCAAATGCATCCTGTACTCATCCAATAGTCCCTTTCTAAACCGCTTACACCTATCTGCCTTAGTAGGGATCAACTTAGCAGTGTACCTACTCAACCGCAGAAACTCTTGCTTATACTCTGATACGGTCATCCGACCCTACCTGAGCTCTAGAAACTTCGCTATCCTTTGATCCGTATATAACTCCCCCACATACTTCTCTCAAAACTCAGAAAGAAAGAAATCTCATGTCACATCCTTAGCTCTAGCTACCCTAACCACCGATTCCCACCATGAATAAGCCTCCTCCTTTAGCAAGGAAGTAGCGTAAGTCAATCTATCTCGAGGAGTACACTGCATCTGCTCCATAATCCTTTCTATAACTCGGAGCCAAAACTCTACTATAGAAGGATCATCATCCTTCCGACCCATAAAGTCAACAGCACCATACCTCCTCAACCTCTCAAAGGGGGACGAATTGGAACAAGGGCTGGTGCGACTGGAGCCTAAGGAATTGCTCTCGCAACCTGCCTCAATGCAGCTACTAACTACTAGACAAGGTCACCCTGATTAGGCCCCACAGCAGCCTGCCCCACAGCCGAGGCTCGCTTTGCATCCGAACCCAATACACCGCCAGTGGCACCACTAGCCGGCACACCCTCTAACATAGCACCCTCAAGAGGGGCATAACTATCCACCTCCTCATCAGATAGATGCTGCGACATACTCAACACCTATAAAGACCAACAGGTTTGCATCTGAGAGAAGTTCCCAAAACAAACTATTATGACATGTATTTAACTTAAATCACTTATATAATTACTCCAAATTAGATAAATCTCACACCAAATCACATATCATAGGCTCTCCTAAACCTATGCTCTGATACCACTAAATGTAACAGCCCCCGCTCAGTCCCGGGGAACTAGACGGCGGATGTCACATTCGATGCCGGAGCACTGTGTTATCCTACTTAATAATCTAAATGATATATTAGAAGTGGTTAAGTTTTCATAGGGGGCAAGTAATATTTTTTTTAAAATAAAGTTTAAGGAAAGTCCTACGAAAAATTCACAAGAGTTTTCCCTAAAAATCGAGCTGCCACATAGGAAAAATAAATACATTTCCAATATTAACCTTTAAACCTCAACTCCAAATCAACATAACAAGTCGCACAACACTTCTAAAAAAATATAAGATCAACTCATCTTATCATGATAATTAACCATTCATTCCAAAAATATATATATATATCATCATTCATACACCATACAAATAATCAAATAATGATACTTAAATATCCACAAATCTTATTATTTACATTCCCAATATTTACAAACCCAATATTGTTACTATAAGTCTATACATGTCATAATGTACATTAATATACATATCCTATCCAAAAGCTACACTCCTACTCTGATGCTGCCTCTTTGTTCTTCACGTAGCACCCACAGCTCATAACCTGCGTGTGATAAAAATTAACGCGCTGAGTGAAAGACTCAGTGGTGCTAAAGATTACAAATTAACATAACCATGAAATACCCAAGTAGCAAATCTCGAATATGTCTTAAAATACTCAATTTCAAATATGTATATATATTAAACACCGACAACGTACTAGTTAAATTTGAATATTTCGAAAAATCAATAAACAAATTCACACCTTAAAAATTTATACCGAACTCGATATAAATAAGAAATATCACAAATACCAACATATCTATCCAGTTTCTTTATGATGAAATAAAATTCCATTTTTATTTATTTATTTAAGGCTCGTACTCATGCCGAATGAATGTAAGTAGATTCGATCGCGGCCTGTGAAATCGCCACACACCAAACACACAATCATGGCTTGTGGAAGCGCCACTGTGACCTATGGAAGCACCACCCACCAATCACACTATTGTGGCCTATGAAAGCACCATCATGGCCTGTGCAAGCACTATCACAAATAATAAGCGCGTCCGCCTATTTATAAGGGCTGATAACCCTAGCATATGATCATAGCTCCACCAAACAGAATGGGCTGATAACCCGAGCATGCTCACATACCACAATACATCTCATCATACCACATGTCAATCATGTATAGTATACCCTAAAATAAATGCATTCTCCCATAATAATCTTATTTCTCATTCACCATTCCTTTTTCAAAAACATTCTATAATTAACACTTATTATTTCAAAATCACTTAATTTACAACTTATAACATCCATCAAAATCAATTCATGTTTCAAGCAAAGACTTTTCTTTCAAAATGCCTCCATTGAAAATACTAATTTTCAACTCAAATCACTCTTTAAAATCATTAAATCCATTTCTTTGAACACTTAACCATAAAACCCAATTTACCATTTCAAAACCTTCTTTAAGTCATGAAAAATACTTACACATTGAAATTCAAATTGAAGTTTTAAACCATCACCAAATTACTTATTAATAAACTCTTTTAAATTAAAATCAAGCATGAAAATCAAAGAAACACAATGGCCCTTAACCTTACCAAGGTTCGGCCTCTCTTCCAAATCAATGAGGAAATGACTTCTTCCCAAATTAATATCATAAATCATAAAGAAAGACATTTCAAAACTCATTCAAATTCAAATTAAGCATAAAAATCAAAGGACACCAAGTGTCCTTCACCATGAGTGGTTCAGCCACTCTTAGTTGGAGGGGAAAGAGATGTTTTCTTTCCCTTCTAAGCATTCTTCCATCCTTAAGAATCATGGATAATCACATTAACACATTCAATTACACATTCCCTAACACATTTCACCAATTTCCCCAAAATCAATCAAAAACCTCAAAATTGAAACTTAAAGAAAATGAAAGAGGAAATGAAGTAGTAGTGCACTAACCTCTCAATTAAGCTTAAAAAAACTTAGAAGACTCTATTCCTTAGCCTTCTCTTTTCCCTTTGAGGATGGTTCTCCAACCTCTTCAAAGTAGGAGAAAAATCCCATCAAAATCAAAAATTAACATAGGAAATGAAAGGAGCATGACTTAATGCATTAGTTTCATGTCTAATCCTAGAATTCTACTTATAAAATCACAAAACCCAAAAATCACAACTTACCTCTTCAATGGCAACTTCAATTCTTTTAGTCTTTATCCACAATTTCCAACTCCTACTACTTGTTTCTTAAGGTTTAATCACAATTTTTTGGTTTAATTTGGTAGTTTAATAGTAGTTTGTGGTAAAAAAATGAAAGAAAATGGAGGAAGAAGAGAGAGTGAAAATGGCGTGGAGATGGAGATGGAGATGGAGAAGAAGAAAGAGAAGTTGTTACTTTGCTTCCTCATTTTATGCCAAATGAATGGCCAAGATCAAGTCCTAAGTAATCTCTTCCAGTGGCTCTAAATATTTCTCAAATAACTCTCTTCCAAATATTATTTAACTCCACAAATTAATTAAATTAACTCCACAAAAAAATAATTCCTCATTTATTTCTTAATATACCACACTAAAAATAATATTCATTAGTTGCCACAATTCTCTAAAAATATTTAGAAAATATTCCCCACCCACCTAAATCATGCAAACATGCTCCAAAAATATTAAATAAAATATTAGACACATGTAGTAATTTTTCCGAACCGAAATAATACCACATTTCGGACCGATGGTACTATTCACAGACCGGTAAATCAGTATTACTGACACTGCAAAAGACTCTGAAAAACGGACTGTTACAGGTTTATTTCAAATTGATTGAGTTCTTCCATAGTAAGAATCCAACTCTCATCATTTTGAGCATCATCTATATTTTTAGATTCTATTTAAGTAATGAAAGCAACATTACCAAAATATCTTCTCATTTGAGCTGTAGTCATCATCCTTTCTAAAGGGTTGTCAATGATTTCCTCTTGAGGATGATACTTGTGAAATCTCCACTCTTTTGGTCGGTTAGAATTTTCATTTTCTGATTCTGGCATTTGATCTTCAATGTTGCTTTGAATTTCATGTTCATCTTCTGGTTCAGCTTGAGTATTATCATTTTGCTCACTTTGTAGCTGTTCTAATTGTTCTGATTGTTTATTCTACTTTTCTTGATGCAATCTACAATATTATCATTTTCTAAAATTCTAGAAGTAGAATCAGATTCATAAAAAATGACATGGATTGATTCTTCAACAACTAGAGTATTTTTGTTAAGCACCCTATAGACACCTAAATTTTATTTAAGTTAATTTAATTATTAGTTTAATTATTTAATTAGTCAATTATTGATTAGTTAAATTAAATAATTTATTTTAATAACCGATCAAAATATTTAAATGGTTGTTAAAATAAAATTATTGGATAAATATTATTTACTGCATAAAAAAATAATATAGTAAAATTTAATAAAAATTAGTCAAGTGGACCAATTAAATTAAATCTTGATAAATAAGTTGGGCATCTACATAAGTTAGGTGATGCAGCAACAGCTAATGAGAGCTTGCCAAATGAACTAATCAAATTACATACTTGGCAAACAAATCCCTTAAATCTCTATAAATAGAAGGTCTCTCTTCATATACAAGGGATACAGACTCATAGAGAAAAAAATAGAAAAAGAAGAATCAAAGTTCATTCTAGTTCAATTCAAAATCAAGTCTCTTCAACTCTTGAATCATTTCAAGTTCATTCTGTATTAACTCAAAATCAAGTCTTTCGGTCGTTGAATCGCATTCAAGATGAAGTCCTCGACCCTTAAATCGTGCTCACGATAACAAAGAGAAGAATTAGATGATAATCTTCACTGTAATAGAAGATTCCACACTAGAGATTGTATCCACTTCTTTATAAATACAATTTATATTTTTATATTTTTGTTTCTTAATTTTCAGGAACAAATTTTACGCTTATAGATTTCTGGCACACCTAGTGGGACCTTTACCTCTCATCTCTTCATTTTGCAATTCTCAAAGTTTCGACAAATCAGCCAAAAAATTCAATGGCACCAAGAAGGATCATTGTCACCTCAAAGGCCACACAAACTGGTGCTTCAAATTTTCTCAATGTCGGATCTACTATTGACTCGAGTCCTTATCCAAATATCAAGATGAAGTCTGTCACATAAATTTATGCAAAGATGACTCCTCTTCCTCAACAAGCTATTATTGCTTTGCTAATTTGGGTGGAGTCTGTTGAGAAAGTTGCTTCCCAAAAGCGGTCGATTGCTTCAATAATAAACTCTTCTGATATCATGTCTATTATGATTCCTGGAACTACATCAACAAAAGAACTAGATGCTTTGAAGTTGCAATTAGAAGCTCTCAATCACGCTCTTCAGGAGAAAGATAGCCAAATTGCTTATCTCATGAATAGGTTGGATATCATGACTGAAAAAAAGTCAGATATTGGAAAAGGATAAATTTGCATCGAAGGGGTTTATACCACCAAAAGAGATGCCATTAAGGGAGACCCTAGAAAAAGGTGTCAAACTTGCTGCTGACAGCTCGATCTCAACTATTCAACTGAAGGAGCTGATTAAATAAGCCCTGAAAGATCAGTTGGAGACTACAATACAGCCTTCTTACACCTACTCAAAATCATACACTTTGAGCATCGACATGATGAGGATGCCATCAAATTACCAACCTCCCAAGTTTCAACAATTCGATGGAAAGGGAAATCCAAGACAGCACGTAGCCCACTTTGGGGAAACTTGCAACAATGCTAACACAAACAACAATCTACTCATTAAATAATTCATTCAGTCCTTGATTTGATTGGTACACGAATGTCAAGCCTAATTCCATTAATAGTTGGGAACAACTGGAGCGGGAATTCCTCAATCGCTTCTACAGCACCAAACGTGTAGTTAGTATGATTGAATTCACAACTACTCGTTAGTGGAAGGAGGAATCTATTATTGACTACATTGAAAGATGGAAAATTCTCAGTCTGAATTACAAGGATCAATTATCAGAATCTTCAGCAATTAATATGTGCATCAAGGGCATGCAATGGTGCTTGTGCTATATCTTGCAAGGGATAAAGCCTCATACTTTTAAAGAGTTAGCTACTCAGGCTCATGACATGGAGCTTAGTATTTTTTATCATGGGAATCAAAATTTCCCAATTAAGGAACCAAGAAAGGGGAAAGATGAGCCAGAAGTGCAAAAATTCGCTAAAACACCTGTTAAGTTAGAAAGTAAGCAGTCTATGGCTACAACAACAAAGTGAATCAAGTTGTAGTCTAAGATAAAAAACAAGCAACATGTGAAGGCCACTCCTTTTCAGCCTATAGAAAGAAAAAAGGCTACATTGAAGGAGAGGCAAGCAAAGAGCTATCCCTTTTCTGATTCTGATGTTTCAGACATGTTAGATGAACTGCTTAAAGCTAAACTCATCCAATTGCCAGAGATGAAGTGCCAAGAGAAATTAAATCGAGTGGATGATCAAAATTACTGCAAGTATCCTAGGCTAATTAGCCATCCAGTTGAAAAGTGCCTCGTCCTGAAAGATAAAATCATGGAGCTCTAGAAAAAATGGTGTAATCGCTTTCGATGAGGAGGAAGCGACTGCCAATTTGATAAAAATAGTGGTTGATGAATTGTTGATCTCAATAAGAAGAGAAACAATAAGGTCTGGCTCTTCAGACCCGGTTCAAGTTGAGGTGTTTGTTCCAAACCAAACTTCTTTTCCAAATGAACTCACCTTGCTACAAGGAGATGGGAGCACTGTTGGGCTTAATGAACTTGCTGAAAATCAGTTTAAAGATAAAGGGTGAACTTTGGTTACTCGTAAAAGAAGTAAAAAGAGAAACCCACTTCCATCTGAGGAGACTCCAAAGAGGAATAAGGTGTTGAAGAAGCGTATTAAGTCAACACAACTTATTTCCTCTAAGATTCATTCAAAGTCTCAAAAGCCAAAAAAGGTCCACAAATCACAAGTAGAAGATTGTGAAAATAAAAGCCTAAGCAACCAATCACTTTAACAAAATACATGTTAAAGGAGTTAAAGGGCACAAAGCTTCCTTTTCTATGCTGTCGTGTTGAAGGAGAGCTAAAACAAGATAGCGATGAGGAGATTTAGGAAGCAAGGGCCTACTATACTACTGTGGAAAAGATCACCTTTACTAATGATGATCCAGTGCTTGGTCATAAGCCCTAGGATTGTTCTTTGTTTGTTACAGGTTATATTTGTGAATGAAAGACAAATCGAATCTTACTTGATCCAGGTTCAGCTGTTAATATTATGCCTTTCAAGACCCTTAAGGAACTTGGCATACCTATGGATGAATTGAAGCAAAGTCGATTGATGATACATGGCTTCAACCAGAATCGGCAAAGGGCTATTGGTAGAATTCAGCTCCAGTTGTGTATTGACGAGATGGAGTCAAGTGTTCTTCTTCATGTAATTGATGCCAGAACAACTTACAACATATTTTTAGGACGTCCTAGGATTCATGGAAATAAGGTGTTGCCTTCAACTAACCATCAGCGTTTCAAATACTCAAAAGATGTAAAAATAAGAATAATCGTAGTTGATTCAAAGCTATTTACTGAAGCTGAATCATAATTTATCGATGCAAAGTTCTACTTTGAGGAATTTTCAATTAAGGAAATTCACCTAGCTTTTTAGGATTTTGAAGTAAAGGCTCCTACAAAGAAGACTGAAAAAGCGAAATCTTACTCAACAGAAGAAAGCAAGGAGGATGCCTTAGCAAAGACAAGTCAAATGGTTCCCAAAAAAATGAAGCTTCATTTTGTATATATCTCTAAAGGCAAAGATGATCAATTTTCTTCCTCAAATCCAGTAGATATCATACAAGGCTTGAAAGATTTGACTCTATCGGTCACTAGTCTTGTTTCCTTTAAGGTTTTCAAGTCACCTTTAAAGGGTTTTGCAAGGCCTTCTAAGAGCCCAATAGTTAAGCTTAGAGCATTGCCGGCTAAAAGAACTAGTGGTTTTGACCCCATTACTTATAAACTACAGGCTAAAGCTGGGTATGGTTCTACTGATGTGGCCAAATTGACAAAGGATTTCAAGAATGGTGATAGCGAGCAATTATCAAATGGGATTTGTAAAGTATGGAAGGAGAAGAATACTATTGATCAAGGGTCTAAAATTGGCCTGGGGTATCAAGCTCCTGCTCCTTTACGCTTGAAAATCAAAAGAGAAACCTCTAATCACATTTCTATTGAAGAACTAAAGGAGACAAAAAGCAAGGTTTCAAGACCTTCTATTTTCAATCGATTAGGATTTTCTTCAAATCGTATTTTAGTCTTCGATCAAATCAGAACTCCAAAAGGTGCAAACATTGAAAGCAGTAAAACCTTCATCCACCAAACACTTGGGATTTCAAAGCAAGGAAAGAAGAATAAAAAGTAGTCTTCTATTGTTGCTATAGATTGCAATGACTTACGCATAAACATCCCCTCTCGAATGAAAAGAAAAACTGAGTGGTGGTGGCTATGGGATCCATATTGAAGGCAAAACCCCATATCATGGTGATAACTGGCCAAGTCTCTAATCAATATGGGAAAGAAGAACTTGATGTAGAGATGGTTGGCTATATTACTTTTGAAGACATGAATCAAGACCAAGCTCCTGTTAAGGATGCACCTTTTGCTTTAGAAGAGGAAAATAAAGCTACGGTTGATGAGTTGAAATAAGTCAATCTTGTAACAATGGAAGAGCCTCGCCCAATTTTCCTTAGTGCAAGTTTATTGTCTAAGAAGGAAATGGAGTATGTTGAATTACTTTAAGAGTATTGAGACATCTTTGCATTGTCTTATAAAAGGGATGCCGGGATTAGATCCTAAGGTAGCAATCCACAACTTATCAATCAAACCTGGAGTGGGGCCAGTGAAACAAGCTTCAAGATGATTCCATCCAGAGGTGATCCCACAGATAGAGCTGAAGTCAATAAACTCATTGAGGTCATTTTTACAAGGAAAGTCAAGTATCCTACTTGGATCTCAAACATTGTTCTTGTTAGAAAGAAAAAAATGGGCGGTTAAGAATTTATGTAGACTTTTTAGATCTAAATAATGCAAGTCTAAAGGATGACTTTCCTCTTCCCATCATTGAAATTATAGTGGACACCACAACTGGTTATGAATGACTTTCCTTTATGGACGACTCATCTGGCTGTAATCAAATCCCAATGGTTGTCAAGGATGCAGAAGCGACAGCGTTTCGAATGCCGAAAGGTATATATTGCTACACATTTATGCCTTTTTCATTGAAGAATGCTAGTGCTACCTATCAATGAGCGATGCAAAAAATCTTTGATGATATGCTCCATAAAAATATTGAGTGCGATGTTGATGACCTAGTTGTAAAGTCAAAGGAAGCAACTGACCACATCCATGATCTTCGACAAGTATTTCAGCGTTCACGTAAATTTCAACTGAAGATGAATAATTTAAAATGTGCATTTGGAATCTCTTCTAAGAAGATTTTTAGGGTTCATTATGAGACATTGAGGTATTAAGATTATCAGTCCAAAGTTGATGCAATCCTCAAAATTTCGGAACCTCGAAACATTCATGAACTTAAAAGCCTACAAGGGAAATAGCATTTATTTAAAGTTTTATTTCAAATCTAGCCAGTCGATGTCTACCGTTCAGTCGACTCATGAAAAAGGGTGTTCCTTTTGAATGGGATGAAGCATGCAGTAATGCTTTTAAAAACATTAACTCATATTCGATGAATCCACATGTGCTTAGGGCTCCAACATAAACCCATCCCCTCATCTTGTATATTGCTGATAAAAAATACCTTTTGAGAGTATTATTAGCATAAGAAAATGATGAAGGAATGGAGAATGCATTGTATTATCTCAGTAGAATGCTAACTGGTGCTAAGTTGAATTATTCGCCAATTAAAAAGATGTATTTGACACTAATGTTTGCTATAAAGAATCTGAGGCATTACTTGCAGATTCATTTAGTTCGGTTGATTTCACGTGCTGATCCCATCAAATATTTGATGGCCAAACCAGTTTTCTCTAGAAGACTAGCAAAATGTGCTCTATTACTTCAAGAGTTTGAGATAAAATACATCCCATAAAGAGCAACAAAAGGGCAAGCTCTTATTGATTTTCTTGCAAACTATCCTATTTCTGATGATTGGAAGTTCTCTGAAGAATTGCCGAATGAAGAAGTTTTCCTTGTTGAAGTTCCATAACCTTGGAGAATGATTTCTAGTGGTGCATCAAGTGAAATGGGTGTAGGATCCGGAGTTGTTTTCATCACTTCAGACAGAGAAATCTTACCTTTCGCGTTCAACTTAGTCGAGAGGTGCTCAAATAATGTGGCAAAATAAAAGTCTTTGATACTTGGCCTAGAAATGGTGATTGATATGGAAATATCAAACTTGAGGATATTTGGAGATTCAAAGTTGGTTATCAATCAAGTTTCTCCTTATATGAAGTAAGAAAGCTATAGTTATTGCCTTACTTCAACAATGCTGCTAAACTTCTCTCTCAATTTGACAGTACTTCTATCAAGCATGTATTGCAAAAAGAAAATCACCAAGCTAATTCTTTAGCTAATTTGGCATCAATTCTAGCATTGCTAGATGCAGAAGAAAAGGTGCCAATATGTAAAAAATGGGTAATACTGCCTATATTAGATGTTGAACTCAAGGAGATAGATGTTGCCTCCATTATGAAATTGATAAAGAAGATTGGCGACAACCTCTTATCAATTATCTGAAACATGAAAAATTGTCAAATGATTCGAGGAAGAAAGCAGAAATCAGATGTCGAGCTTCTCGCTTCATAAACTTCAAAGGTACTCTTTATCGTCTCTCTTTTGATGGAGTCTTCCTACGCTGCCTTGAGGAAGAAGCTATAAAAGCTTTAGAAGAAGCACATTCAAGTGTTTGTGGTGTGCATCAATCTGGGCCAAAGTTACACTTTTAGATTAAAATGATGGAGTACTATTAGCCAACAATGGTAACGGATTGCAAAAATTATGCCAAAAGATTTTAAGAGTATCAATTATATGCAAACTTAATTCATCAACCGCTTGAACCACTTCATCCAATAGTAGCATGGCCTTTCAAACCCTGGGGATTGGATGTTATAGGACCACTTCCAAAAAGTTCAAGTGGCCACCTACACATTCTTGCTGCTATTGATTACTTCTCAAAATGGGTCGAAGCTGCTCCATACAAAGAAATCAAGGAGAATGTAGTGAACTTTATTAGAACGAACATCATTTATTATTTTGTTGTGTCTCGATATATCATAACTGATAATGGAAGGGAGTTCTACAATAAGGCCACGGAAAAATTGTGTGAGCAATTCAAATTTAAGCAATATAATTCGTCCATGTATAGTGCACCAACAAATGGGCTTGCAAAGGCATTCAACAAGACTCTGGGCAAACTTCTCAAGATGATAGTCAATCAATCAAAAAAGGATTGTCATGAAAGGTTAGAGGAAGCATTATGGGCTTATCGAACTACATATAGAATATCAACTCAAGCAACTTCGTACTCGCTTGTTTATGGTGTAGAAGTTGTCCTTCCTCCCGAATAACAAATTCCATCATTGAGAATTTCCATTCAAGAAGGTTTCTCTAATGAAGATAATGCTTGCTTCGCCTGCAAGAGTTAGAAGAACTAGATGAAAAATGACTTGAGGTGCAACAACGTTTGGAGTGTTATCAAGCTCGTATGTGCAAAGCTTTTAACAAAAAGATGAGAATCCGCTCTTTTCAAGTTAACGATCTAGTTTTAGCAGTAAGAAGCCAATAATCATGTTGCGGTATATGGGCAATAAGTTCCTTTCAAACTGGGACGGATCATATGTAGTTCAAGGGATCTACTTGAATGGAGCATATAAGATAATTAATCAAGATGGGATGTGGATCGAGCCAAACAGTGATAAGTTTTTGAAAAGATACTATGCCTAGAAGCTCAACAACACTTCTGGCCCGCACGAGCTAAAATTATGAATAGCTAATAAAAAAATAAAAAAAATCTCTTGTAGTTGAACAACATTATGACTTGATCCTTCTAAAAAGAAGGTACGTAGGCAGCTTAGTATTACAATAAGTTCAATCACATAAAAAAAGAAAATCTCTTATAGTTGAACTACGTTATGACTTTATCCTTTTAAAATGAAGGTACGTAGGCTGCTTAGTATTACACTAAGTTCAGTCACATAAAAAAAGAAAATCTCTTGTCGTTGAATTACATTATGACTTGATCCTTCCAAAAATAAGGTTCGTATGCAACTTAGTATTTTGCTAAGTATAGTTGCAAAAAAAATTCAAAATTTAGCCAAAATGACAAGCGTGATAAGTGATTAATGAAATCAAATTTTATTAATAATGAAAGAATTTGATTACATTTGAAAAAAAAAAAGACTAAGCAAAGTCTAAAGAAAGCATCTATGGATGCCATTCAAGTTGCTCTAACTCATTGCGCTTATCCAAAAGTAGCTTTTCAACTTAGAGAGAGATTGCTCATCTTCTTCACTGCGGATTTGTATAGCTTCAACTTTGGATATTTCCTCATAAACTTATGAAACCATGCTCTGTTTCTCCAAGACATCACTTTTCATACCTTCTAAGGAGGACTCAAGTACTTTCTTCGTTGAAATCAGCCTAGCTAGTTCTTCCTTAATTTTGATAAGTTCATCCTCTATAAATGAAGAATTGGCAATGAATTCGTTCTCAAGACTTAAAGAATCATCGAACTGCACTCTTAACTTCTCTAATTTCTTTAGCTAAAATTTTGATGAAACGTTTGGAGAAAAAGATGATTTTAGTTGTAAAAAATCTTTTGCAAGTTCAAGGTAGCCTGCGAATTGCTCTCTTAAGACAATGATTTCAAATCCTTCTTCTTTTTCAATACCATCAAAAGTTATATGGTTTGTTCAGCAAGAGAAGGAACATGTGCTATAGAAGTTCAATCAATTTTGGCACTTAATTCCTTCCATGTCATTATTGAAACTTTGCGTTGATAGTCGGTCATAAAATCATTGCCGCAGAATGCAGACATTTCAGAAGTAGCGTGGCAACTTGCTTTCTTTGTTTGATGAATATCTCGTTGTTTTGCCCCATAATGACTAGTGCTAGACTCTTTCAATGGAGGATTCCCATCAAGATCCTTCGAAGTAATTAAGGAAAGATCGAAAGAAGTTGCCCAAGTATAGAACTCATGATATCTAAGGGCAATGCATAGAGTTTATCATCACAAATCACGTCATTGAAGACCAACTGCAAAAAAAAGAAGTTTGCAAAATAAAGTTCAAAAGCATGAAGTTAAAAAACAAAGAAAGAAGAAGAAAAAAGCTTAAAAAAAGGGAAAGCAAAGCTTACCGGGTCATCAGGATCATAAAATTATTATGCTGATGAAGCCTGATTATTTCACTTTCCAACAACGATAAAAATCATTCTTCTCTTCATTTGAAGGAGATAAATTAAGCATATCTCCTCTAGAATGCTTTTGACTACAGTGGAAATTCGATGTTTCTTAAACTATTTTTGGAGTTGTTGCAACTTTAGTGGAGATGTCATTATTTGAAGGATTTGATTCATCACTAGCTTCTATAAAGGAACCTTTCCTTGTGGAAGTGCTAGTTACTTTTTCTTTAAAGGGATTATCAGCTGCTTGTGATTTTATCTTCAATATAATTGGTACTCTTCTGTTATCTTTCTCAATAGTAGATCCTTAGGGAGAATTTAAAGGGACACATCCACTACTTTCAACATTCGAATTCTTCAAAGGAGAAGGCTTTGAAGATTTCAATAATTTTGGCATTGCTCTTAAATTCGGCATCTCTTCTTAAGGAAAATCTTTAGACTGTTCCACTTTCCACCAATGCTTATACACTTTTGTATAGTAGAAACGACCATCAAGTTTTACTAAAGGAACAATTAGTTTAGCGCCACTAGCTAGATGAACACAAGATTCCCAAAGTTGTATGACTGTCTCCATAGATACTCTTGAAAAGGATATATCCATATTACTAGGAAGATCTTGGCAATAACCCAACTGTCTACTAAATCTATGAGGATTGTATGACTCAATAATGTATTGGTTCTTATAGCGGAAATTCAAGAAGCGTGAACGAAGATTGATGAATTTTTCCACTTAATATGAAGACAACTTACCATTATCCTCCAAAATGAGGTCTTTCTTCATTATACGAGATGGAACCAAATAAGCTTTCCTATCCATAAAAAACTTGGTGACTTCAATTTCATTGTAATACTTGGCCATTCATTGTCCACTATAGGAAGTCATTTTAGCATCTTTGTCAACATCATTCGTGAAGTGTGTGCTAAAACGTTAGCTAACCAAGCACAAACATAGTGGAAAGATAATGGAACTTCACACCTCTTCAAAGCTGTAACAGTAGAGATTGCTCAAAGGCCGCTATAAATTCTTACCAAAATAGGAATAGCCAAAGAAAAGGTTTCGCCAGATGCGATCATACTTGTAACTTTAGAGGTGCTTTTACGAATAAGATTTACTGGATCATATGGAAGTACAAACTTGCATAACCAACAAGAAATCAAAGCAGTCAAGTAAACTTCTTCCCGTAGATCATCTTTTATGTTTAGAATTTCAAAAGGCTTTTGCCAGTTCGCATCTCGTAGTAATTCGTTGCCAATAACACTTGAAGGATTGAAGTTCTTCTTAGGAGGAGCAGTTCTTTTTGTGTAGTCTTTTTCTAGAGGCTCAAGATATCTAACAAGGCCACGGAACCAAAAGTTTACCCAGTTGCAAAACACTCAACTCAAAGCTATTGTCAACCTGTTTGGCATTTTTGTAATATGCATAGAATAAGTATTTGCAGCTTCGTGGTAAGAAAGCAGTTCCACCTCCACCGAATCTAGTAAGATCTGTAGCTGAAGGGATCATCTCATCATTAGATGAGTCATGGATTGGAAGTCCTCTTAGGAACTTCAAATCCAAAAGAGAAATCGACTCTTCTCCAACTGAGAGGAAAAGAGTATTTGTTGAAGCACTTCAATGTTCACAGAAATGATGAATGACATTAGGGAAGCGATCATAAATGAAGAATGAGGTGAAAAAGCATGATACACGTTGGCTTTCAAAAGTAATTGCTTATTACTTGCCAATACATCTTTAAGCCACTCCTAATAGCGTTCGACAAATGAAAATTCACCAGCAAATTTAAAAGAAGGATGCCAAGAAACTTTATTGTTGTGGATGCGACTCCTCAAAAGCGAAAGATTATTTGATGGAGTTTGAAGCGAATAAAGTAAAGATTGCCGCAAATAGCATTGGACGCGCTTAACTACTTCATTTGAAAGTTGAAATTCACATGTACGCTCGATAGTCCAATCCATAAGATAAGGAGGGTTTACTTTGCTTAGTGCATTAGCTCCAAAATATTCATCAGCAGATCATTGAATGGTAAAGACTATTTCAGGATTTGAATCCTCTTCGTTGTCGCTTAAAATTTTCATACATAAAATTTTTTGCAAAGCCGAAAGATCAATTATACAAACCATTTTGATGAAATCTCAAAAACAGTTGACTAGCTAAAAAAATTCAAAAGAGAAAAAAAAATCAATTTTAACATGTTAAGGGTGAAAATAATTCATATGAATTTAGAGAAGATCAAACCAAGTCGAATTCATGTGATCAATTACATTCAAGCCAAATTAAATTAAAGCTAAGGGAAAAAAAGGAAGGAAAACAAAAAGCAACAGATGGAATAAAGCATCATCAAGTCATAATACATACAAAATAGGTTTGTGCATGAGAGTAATTCATGGGCCAAGTGTTGATGGCCTCATCAAGCTAGGAAATAGTGCACCTGGGACGCCAGCAAGCAGGCTTGAAGATTGAAGTTATCTCAAATTAGCTTGAAAATTCAAAATTTTTTTAAAAGAAAAACAAAGATTGAAGCTGCTGACTTGCTCTCTCTCTCTCTCTCAAAGCCTATGTATACATGATTTGGGCTCATCAATTACTATACTTTTATGAAGTTAAGAAGCAATTGACATGTGCTTTATTGAGCAATAATTAGATATAATTTTTCAAATATAGTATGATTATGTCATGCAAATCTAGCAAGTGGGCTTTTCTAGGTTCTTGGTTATTCACTTCAGCAGAAGTTCACGGTTGAAGACAATAAGGCTCAATAAATAAAGCAAAGAAGAACCTTGTCAAGTACGATTAACTTAAAAAAATTATGCATGTTTCACATCCAACAAAGCAAAAGGAAACAGGGAGCTAATCCTTGGTAAAAAAAAAAAATTGCACCGAAGATATTGAAAAGATAAAAAAATGTACATGGGCACCGAGCGAAGAACTATTGCAGGCATAATAAGTCCAAAGTTTGATGCAAGGAAAACAAAGGGTTGGAGACAAGGGCACTTTTTATAGAGGATTGTGACTCCTAATTTGATAAGGAGTAAAGCTTCAACTCTAAATTGAATAAGGATTTAAATTTTCAATTCCAAATTAGACGAGGAATTAAATTCTCTACTCAAAAATCATGAAGGATTTAATAGGACAAGAAATTAAAAAAAATAGAAAATTGTAATTATAAAAAAAAATTAGAGTTCCACTATTTAGGCAAAAAAACAAAATAATTAGCCTATTAAATTAGAGTTGCTAAAAATTTAACTTGCAAAATTCAAGTTTAAAAAGAATGATGAAATTCCTGCCATAAAAAAAAAAAAAAAAAAAAAAAAAAAAAAAAGAGGAGGCATGAGTTAAACTAAAAAAAAATCGTCTTCTTCAAATTTTTGAGACCCGTTCAAACAAGTCATGAACAAGTCTCAAGGAGGGCACCTGTAGACACCTAAATTTTATTTAAGTTAATTTAATTATTAGCTTAATTATTTAATTAGGCAATTAAATGATTGGTTAGTTAAATTAATTACTTTATTATAATAATCAATCAAAATATTTAAATAGTAGTTAAAATAAAATTATTTAGATAAATATTATTTATTGCATAAATAAATAATGTAGTAAAATTCAATAAAAATAAATCAAGTGAAACAAGTAAATTAAATATTGGTGAATAAGTCGAGTGTCTAGATAATGTAGTCGATGCAGCAGCAGCAGCCGCCAATGAGAGCTTGCCAAATGGACCAATCAAATTATGTACTTGCAAGTAAACTTCCTCAAATCTTTATAAATAGAAGGCCTCTCTTCACATATAGGGGATACAAACACATACAAACTCATAGAGAAAAAGACAAAAAAAGCAACCTCAAAACTCTACCAAACTCAAGACTACAAAAGTCCTCTACCAAGTCTAAAAAATCAAAGTTCATTCTATTTCAATTCAAGATTAAGTCTTTTATACCCTTGAATTGTTTAAAGTTCATTCTACATCAATTCAACATCAAATCTTTCAGTCGTTGAATCACACTCAAGATAAAGTCCCTCAACCCTTGAATTGTGCTCATGACAACAAAGAGAAGAATCAGATGATAATCTTCACTGTATTAGATGATTCCACACTAGAGATTGTATCCACCCACTTCTTTATAAATACAATTTATATTCTTGTATTTTTGTTTTTTAATTTTTAAGAACAAATTTTATACTTACACACCCTATATGCTTTACTATTACTAGAAAAACCTAGAAAAATACCTTCATAAGATTTTGCATCAAATTTAACAAGATAATTTTTCTTGTTATCTAGAATAAAACATTTATACCCAAAAAATATGAAAAAAATCAATATTTGGCTTTCTACCTTTGTATAGCTCATATGGAGTCTTTTTAAGTTGAGATCTTATCAAAGCTCTGTTTAGAATATAACAAGTTGTGTTTATTGCTTCTGCCCAGAAGTACTTTGTAGTTTAAAATCACTCAGCATGGTTCTAGCCATTTTCTAAAGTATTTTGTTCTTGCGTTTTACTACTCCATTTTGTTGGGGTGTTCTAAGTGCTGAGAAATTATGGAAGATTCCCGCTTCTTTGTAAAAAGCATCAAATTTTTTATTTTCAAATTCTCTTCCATGGTCACTTCTAATTGCAGTGATGCTATATCCTTTTTCATTCCGTATCCTTTTACAAAGATAAACAAACAGGTCATATAACTCATCCTTATTTCTAAGGAAGAGTGTTCAGGTGAATCTAGAGTAATCATCAACAATGACAAGTGCATATGATTTACCTTCAAGACTAGGAGTAATAGGTCAAAACAAATCAAGATGTAGTAATTCTAAAGGTCTAGAAGTATAAATCATGCCCTTGGATTTGAAATATATTCTAGTTTGTTTACCCAATTGACAAGCATCACAAATATGATCTTTTCCAATTTAAGTTTTGGCAAACCACGAACTAATTCTTTCTTAAACAATTTAGAAATAAGGTGCATGCTTGCATGTCCAATTCTTCTATGTCATAACCAACTAGAATTTTTAATAGAAACTAAGCATATATCTAGGTTATGCATATCAGAAATATTTACTAGGTATACATTTCCAAACCTCTTACCAGTAAATAGAATTTTATTATCATGCATATTCTGAACTTCATAATAAGAGGGTTCAAAGATCACTCTTCTATTTTTATCACAAATTTGACTTACACTTGGCAAGTTATAATGTAATCCTTCTACTAAGTATATATCTTATATTGAAGGATTAAATCCTTCCACACCAATATCAATAATTTTACCTTTTTCTTTGTCTCCAAAACTCATTGTACCTCCCTTCTTCTTTTCTAATTTGGTGAACTTCTTTCTATCACCAGTCATATGCCTAGAGTAAGCGTTATCCATGTACCACATTTCTATTTTCAGCTCACTCCATAGGCACACTTGAAAAGATCATGCAAGTTTAGGTACCCAACATGTATTGGTTCCTAAAGGGTTAGTGGTAACAGGTGTAGATCCTTTCTCAAACTTCTTGCTATGATTAAACTTGCCAGGTTTTTCAAAATATTTTTTATGTTCTAATTTTACAATATTAAAAATGGTATTTTTTAGAAACATGATTCTATTTTAGAATGCTATCAAAATTAGAACTTGTCTTTTCTTTAGAAGGAGATTCTGAAATTGACTTTAGAATTCTAATTTCAATTTTAGAAAGTGATTTTGAGATTAACTTTAGAATTCTAACTTCATTTTTCAAAGGTTCATTTCTAGAAAATGATTCTGAAATTGACTTTAGAATTCTAATCTTATTTTTCAAAGCTTCATTTTCAGAATTCGAATTTTTAAATTTCTCTTCAAAGTGTTTCAGATTTTTAGAAAATTTCTCATTACATTTTTTTAGATCTTTAATCTCTAAAATAATATCTTTGCATGTAATTTATTGATAAAAAGCATCTTTAAAATGATAACATTCAGTTTCAACTTACTATAACCTTTCTTTGGAGCTTTATGCTTTTTAGCAAGTTTTTCAAATTCATTACAAAGATTATTATAAGTATCTAAACGATCATTTTCTGATTCAAGTTCATAAGTACTTACATCGCTTTCATCATGCTTTTGGTCTGTTGCATTTGTTTTGCTTCTTTCAGCTTTCTGTGTTGAGATTAGAGTGTTGTTTTCGTTGGATTCATAATTAGTAATGGTCAGTAGATAGATGTTTACAATTTCCTCCTGGTCACTTTGACTTTTAGAATTAGAATCTGTTAGCCAAAACAATTTTACCATGTTATAATATTAGAATTAATTTGTTTTTAGATGATAATTATCATTGTAACAGATTTATCTTTATCACTTTGTTAGAGTTAGAGATAATGTTAAATAGATTTATCCTTATCACTTT
>CANUEP010150041.1:0-14655 GCA_947857235.1 Jatropha podagrica | reverse complement strand
CTCCTATTTTTTTTTTGCGCTTCTTATTTTTTTCTGCTAATCTTTTTTATTTATTTTTTTTTTATTTTTTTTTTTTTTTTTTTTTTTTTTTTTTTTTTTTTTTTTTTTTTTTTTTTTTTTTTTTTTTTTTTTTCAATTTGCATTTTATTGCATTCGAGTATTTTGTGAATCTGTTATATTTGGGTGGGAAAAGCGACAGGCTTTTTAAACTGAGTCAGTTAGTTTTGTCTCTCTAACCATTTCTTACTTTTTTTTCTTTAAACATTTTGGGTTATAAAATGTTCCCACTATGCATTTTTTTATCCATTTCTAGATAAAATTTTTGGTTTTTTTTTTAATTTTCTTTTCTTTTGCTTGATGTATGCAGATATTGGGGTATGGATGGGCAGGAATGCTTAGAAGATATCTGGTTGATCCCGTGGAGATGTGGTGGCCTGCAAATCTTGCCCAGGTTTCGCTATTTAGGTTTGTTTTTTTACCCTCCTTTGCTCTTATTTTTCCCTTGCAAGTTATATGGATGTCTGTTTGGTTGATGAGAAAATGTAGGAGAATTGGTTTTAGAAAAACCTTTAGTGATTGCTTAGACACAGTTAAATAAATTTGCCGTTTTTTTATTATTATTTTCTGTTGATAAAAGATCATAGATTCAGCATACACAATTTAGTTCCTTTTCAATTGCTCAAAATCTTTTCAGCGGATGACAATGATAAATTTATTCTTCAACATTTTTAATGATTGCACATAGTTTAAGTTCGATGAATGAATAATCTTCATCATAGAATTAGTTGTAAAACAAACAGACCTTTAAAAAGCATCATAATCTTAACATGATTTGTACAGTGTGAATAGTGCTTGATCAAATATCTTTTTATTTTGTTCAAGTGAACCTGTGTGGAAAATTCAAGTGGCATAAGTTCAATTTGTTATATGATGAAATAGCATGCTCATCAGTTGAGAATTTGTCTTATGGACCATCTGGCTTTATTTATGGGTGTAATATTCGAGGAGGGGACATTGCCTAACTCTAGAGCAATTAAAGTATTGTCAAATGGACGATAAAAGACCTTTTCCTGTTCTTTTATATACTTCTTTTGTTGTGAAAGTGCTTAGGATTATTGCTAAAAGAATTCGTGGAACGAATAATCTATGCATTTAGGTTCATGTATACGAAGACTTATAGTGTATTCCATGGGATAAGTTTGGTTATGTTAATGACTTTGTCTCTACAGGGCACTCCATGAAAAAGAACCAAAAAGTAAAGGCATGACTCGAATGCGATTCTTTCTTATAGCGTTGACAGCAAGCTTTCTTTATTATGCACTCCCTGGCTACTTGTTCCCAATATTAACATTTTTCTCATGGGTATGCTGGGCATGGCCTAAGAGTATCACTGCTCAACAAATAGGGTCAGGTTATCATGGACTTGGAATCGGTGCCTTCACTTTAGATTGGGCTGGGATCTCAGCATACCATGGCAGTCCTCTGGTCACACCCTGGACATCCATTGTCAATGTTGGGGTTGGCTTTATCATGTTTATCTACATAATAGTTCCTCTGTGTTATTGGAAGTATAACACTTTTGATGCTCGGAAATTTCCAATATTTTCAAATCAGCTGTTCACTGGAACTGGACACAAGTATGATACTACAAAGGTCCTGACTCCAGATTATGACCTTAACATTGCCGCTTATAATAGTTACAGCAAGCTTTATCTTAGCCCTCTGTTTGCCCTGTCGATTGGATCAGGATTTGCAAGGTTTACAGCAACTCTTACACATGTTGCCTTGTTTCATGGAAGGTAGGCCACTTTCTATTTCCAAGTTTTTCATATGGTCACAATATTTTGTAAAAAGTTATCCATATGCCATTTACATTGGAACCTTGGAGAATAACACGGATTAACTTCCATTGTCTAGTGATATTTTGAGGCAAAGTAGATCAGCAATGAAGAATGTGAAATTGGATATTCATGCAAAATTGATGAAAAGTTACAAACAAGTACCGGAATGGTGGTTCTACATTCTTTTGATAGGGAGCATCATCCTATCTTTATTGATATGCTTTGTGTGGAAGCAAGATGTGCAATTGCCATGGTGGGGTATGCTCTTTGCCTTTGGAATGGCTTGGCTTGTTACACTTCCTATTGGTGTCATTCAAGCAACAACCAACCAGGTAATATCTCTGGCCTTTCCTCTTAGACATATAAAGATTCTTAAATTCAAAATAAGAAGCAAATTGCACACTATGATTTTTGGCCTCATAATTGTTCCTGTGTCCACAATGCAGCAACCAGGATATGACATAATAGCACAGTTCATAATTGGGTATATCCTACCAGGAAAACCAATTGCAAACTTGCTTTTCAAGATTTATGGGCGAACTAGCACTATCCATGCTCTTTCTTTCTTGTCCGACCTTAAACTTGGGCATTACATGAAAATACCACCCCGGTGCATGTATGCAGCTCAGGTATTGCATCTCAGATACTTGAGTGGTTGAGAATTTGAAAATTTGGCATTTTTAGTTTGCAATTCTGACAGCTTGGCTGTTGTTTGTCTTCAGTTGGTGGGAACTTTTGTTGCTGGTACTCTCAATCTTGCAGTTGCATGGTGGATGTTAGAGAATATCGAGAACATTTGCGATGTTGAAGCACTTCATCCTGAAAGTCCTTGGACGTGTCCTAAATACCGAGTGACTTTTGATGCTTCTGTCATTTGGGGCCTGATTGGACCAAAAAGACTGTTCGGACCTGGAGGATTGTACCGGAATTTAGTTTGGTTGTTCCTTATCGGAGCTTTCTTGCCAGTACCAATTTGGATACTAAGCAAAATGTACCCTGAAAAGAAATGGATTCCACTGATTAACATACCAGTTATATCTTATGGCTTTGCTGGAATGCCACCTGCAACTCCAACGAATATAGCGAGCTGGCTTATCACTGGAATGATCTTCAACTACTTTGTATTCCGATATCATAAACGCTGGTGGCAGAAATATAACTATGTTCTGTCTGCAGCTCTAGATGCCGGTACGGCTTTCATGGGAGTGCTATTGTTCTTTGCTTTGCAAAATGAAGGCAAAAATTTGAAGTGGTGGGGTACTGAAATTGATCATTGTCCTTTGGCATCATGTCCAACAGCTCCTGGTATTGAGGTCAAAGGATGTCCAGTCTTCTCTTAAAAAAATGTAGCAGTAGTAGAAGGCAGAATTGGGTTTAGCTTCAAAAGAGGCAAGGGAAATAGGGTAGAGCAGGAAATAACGATCTTTGTATATTTTATACAGGCTTCTTTTCTTTACTTCCATTGAAAGCGAAAGCTATTTGTGCGTTCTGATTTAGTTTTGGTGTGTGTGATAAGTGTAATAGATTAGTAATATTTTTGTGCACCTCACTATCTAGTAATAGAATAAAAATCATTTTCATAACTTTATTGGGAATAAAAGGTTCATCTTTGTTTGTGTTTATAAATGTTCATTAGGTCAGTTTGGAGAGCCCAGCACATGGCACCAACTTGCTAGTTACTATGGTTGGCCTGCTATTCAGCATTATGTTCTTTCTTTTTCAGCAGAAAAACATTAGCTATCGATCATAGGTAAATATTGATTCAATGACTCTGTCTCTTCAGCCAAGGAACCAAATTATGGATGTCCCTCTCATCATCATTATTATTACTGCTCCGTTTTAAAAAAATAGTTTATTTTTCCTTTTTGATTTATCCTAAAATATAGTTTACTCTTTTTTTTTTTTTTTTTCATTATAGTTAATCTTCAAATCCTCTACTCTACTTTTATTACATTATACTATTTTTAATAAATTTTCATTAATTTTTACTTATTATTTTAATATAATAATTGATAATGTGTTATTTAAAATGAGTATAATATGAAAATTATACGAATAAAATTATCATTTAACCATAATAACAATTATTTTTTAATCTATGTGAAAATAAAAAGTGGACTATATTTTCAGAACGGATAAAATATTGTTTAAAAGTAGTTAAAACGATACTACCATTTCTTTTTTGTTTTCGAGTGTTGGAAGAAGAGTTCGAACTTGGATCAATTGTTGGCTCATACATGTACTTCCCATTAGATTATAATAATATCATATTTAATTTGGTTTATATCTTAGTAAATTTTGAATTAATTTAAACTATATCTTAGAAAAAATTTAATTTAAACTTGTTAACATATAATAATAAAATATATTAAATAATAATATTAGTCTCCTAAGAATTTTAAATCTATTTATGGTCTAAAAGCTTTTTCCTTTTTTATTTTATTTTTTCTAATTATCAATTAATTTAATCACTCAATATTCCAATAAAAATCCTCTATTTTTCTCTCTTTAATAAATTGCTCCATTTATCTTTCGTGGAAGCTTTTCTGTAATATTAGATAATTTTTCTGTTTGTTTACTGAGAATTAAATTATTAAAAAAAAAAGTCTTGTTTCGGTAGAATTTAGCACTACTTGCGGCATTTCCGAACGATTGGGTTTCTTTTGTGCTTACGATTGTTTTGATTTTGTTTTAATTTGCAGTTTTATATTGCGAGAAATTGGTTAGTTGTATGGTTGTTGGAGAAGAATGAAAACCTGTTCTTCATTCTAAATTCGATGTTTGATGCATTTGTAGATTAGAAGGCGGGATTTCTGGATCTAGAGTTTTGTGATTATGGTGGAAATAAGGAAATTGAGGAATTAGTTTTTGGATTCAATCTGTACACCTTTAGCTTTGTTCAGATATTTGTCCTTAAGTCTTTCAAACTTAGTCTATTGATAATTATTTCAATTATTACGAATATTTGCTGGTTTCCAATGAACTGCTGCACCTAAAATTTGGTTGGTTTGATGAATAAGCCAAGCAATAATGGTCAGTACGAGGAATAAATTGTTTGGCTTTGTTGATTTTGTGGAATTTACAGGATCAACGAAGAGACTGACGAGGGATTTTAAGAGGCTGCAACAGGATCGATCGCCTGCTGGGATTAGTGGTGCTCCTCAAGACAACAATATTATGCTATGGAATGCTGTTATATTTGGGCCTGATGACACACCATGGCATGGAGATGTTAAAAAAAAAAAAAAAAAAAATTTAAATAATTCAACCGTTCAAGAGATAAAGGGAGAGATTGCATTCAAAAAGAAAGGAGAAAGAGATGAGTTTTCTCTCATTAATATTTTAAAATTACATGCACCTCACTTGTAAGGGAAAAAAATTTATATTTATTGTCTATTATAAAATTGCTAAGTACGTATCCAATACCATCGCTCTCTAAGTGAGCATCAAAGCTGAGTGCCTTTCTAGGAATAGTTTTATTGGATATACCACCACTAGTGCTTTTAAATATTTAACTATATATAGTTTGATTATAGCTGACGTTTTAATGAATTTTTAATTACAAAAGATTATTTTGTTTGCAAATATTTAGCACATGCCTTTATAATATTACATTGCATCTCATTACCATCTAGCCAAGTATATCATTGCTTTTAGTCTTGGACTGTATATATCTTCTTTTTGTGGGTGAGAGGATAGTAAATTACAATAGCTAGTGAAAATTTAAATTGGATTAATAATAACTTAACAATATTTATTTAATTTATCCATATTTGATAAAACAGTGTAATTTTATTAATTGGTTTGTTGCTTTGAACTTTGACTTCCTATATCATGATAAAAGTGCATGTAACATAACAAAATGGAGGTGAATAAAAGGAGACTTAAGCAGTCATCTTTTAGTTTGCTAAAAGGGACTTAAGCTGCCATCCTGCAATTTGCTCAATGGCCTAACTGGCTCAATTTTCTTCGTCCAAAATGAAATAATTCGTTAGCGGCCTAAGCGGCTTAGTTTTATCTGTCCTAAATCGGACAGTTCGCTAGTAGCCTAAGCGGTCCAGTTTTCTCTATTTTGAATTACATAGTTCACCAACGGCCCAATTTTCTCCATCCTAAATTGCACAGTTTGCCAGCAGCCTAAGCGGCCCAATTTTCTCCATCTTAAATCAAACGGTTCACTGGCGGTCTAAGCGGCTCAGTTTTCTCCGTCCTAAATCGGACAGCTCACCAGCGGCCTAAGAGATCCATAGATAATCAATATGTTCGGACATATACGATTTTCCATTTTAGACTTAAGTAACTCATAGACAGTCCATCTATTTGAACACATGCAATTCTTAATTTGGACTCAAGCGGTCTATAAACAGTCCATCCGTTCAGACATATGCAATTCTCCAATTTAGACTTAAATGGTCCATAGACAGTTCATCCATTCGGACATATGCAATTCTCAATTTTGGACTTAAGCAGTCTATAGACAGTCCATCCATTCGGATATATATAATTCTCCAATTTAAACTTAAGCAGCAGTCCATAAACAGTTCCTAAATTCAGATATAAGCAATTCTCCAAATTCGGAATAAGCGGTCCTCAACAAATTCAGATTTAAACAGTCTAACAATTTAAGTTTAAGCAATTCATAATTTAGCTGTTCGTCAATTCAAACATTTGTTAAACATAAATTACTAAAATTTTTTAAAGGATTACTGTTAACATACAATAATAAAATATATTAAATAATAATACTAGTCTCCTAAGAAAATTTTAATTAATAGATAATACAGTATTCTTATAATCCTTACCTTAATAAGATTTATCTTAATTTCAATATATAGACCTTAAATTTACTCCAAAAGGAGAAAAATTTTAAAATACTCTCAAAACTAAATTTTGATAGTAAACGAAATTTATGAACTTGAGTTCTAAACCATGGCCATAATATTTCACATGCTATATATAAAACAGAAAGAGTTGAGAGAGAATACATAGAGAGAAACAAAGTAAATTAATTTATTTGATAGTTCATTAACCATTCATTACATATCTTCATACTACTGCAAAATATTAAGCATTATTGAACATTATATTTTTAAAAATATTATAATATCTAATTAGGCCAAAATTACTTATTGGAATGTTAAAATAAACCATTTCAGTCCCTCATTTCCTCTGAAGTTTTCTTGAAAAATATGCACTCTTTGAAAAGAAAAATACAGCTTTTTTTTTAACTAGAATGTGTGTAATAAAAATAAAAAAGAGAAATATGGATATATTTAATATCATTTATTGAATAATAACATAAATTGGTCCATTTTTAATATTTTGCAAAAAAATATGGATATTTGGTGAGCTGTGATAACCTGTTATTTATACTAGAAATAAATTTAGTAAAAAAGTCATTTACTGAAATAAAACGGTTAAATTCAGACATAAATGATTTAATTTACCCTTTCTACTCTGAAAATAATAATTAATTCATTTTCTTTATTCTTTCTACTTCAGAGGAAATAATCTCGCAGCAGAAAGCATTCTTTCACCTGATCTGTACTGCAACGCAATTTTCTGTTGTAATACACTTTGATCTTTATATTAATTTCACCTCAAATTTTAATTTTTTATTACAATAGCATCCTAAATTGCAAATCAAAAATACATGAATGTGAAATACACTCTGGACTCTGAGTTAACTTAATCTAAACTTTCTTACTTGTAGAAATTTATCAAGTGCACAAATAAGTATATATTTTTTTAATTTTATAATTATTAATTATAAATATATCTTATATTTTATTTTAATAAAAAAATCATTTATAATTTTTAATAGTCTGTGAGTTAAATAATTTTATGATAGTTTTTATAAACTTTTATAATTATTTCAAAATTTACATTAAAATCAAACAATAATAATAAGCTTAAATTTACTAGAAGTACTCTAATTTTTTTAAAAAGATGTCTGAATTACTTATTTATTACTTATTAGCAATTAAGTTAATAATTTAAAAATATTAAAAAAATAATGCTATTAACCCAACTTTATATATTCACATAAAATATATTAAGTTAACCCCATAAAAATCCTAATTACATTTGGAGTCCTACAAGGTCAAAGTTCAGTATCAAATTGAAGTGAGAATGCAATATATCGTAAAACTCAAGAGTGAAACAATGTTTTACGCGGTTTCGAATTAGAAGCGTCATCCTCCTTTTTCCATATCGGACTCCACCAAAGGGGGAAAAAATTCTGAACAAACCCTAAGAATGGCTGCTCTTATCATGAATTAGGACTGGACTGGCCTTTCTGAGAACAATAAAATTAATGGAAAACCAAACCCAAACAGTAGAATAAGTTTTTAAAAGAATGAATAAAAAACATTCAAACCCATTGCAGGGAAAGAGAAGAGAAGAGAAAAGGAATAAAAACCCATTGTTTCCAATTTTCATATATTTTAACTTCTTAAATTTTCCAACTTGCATATATATTTTCAAAACAATAAATTTTTTTTATTATTTTCAAAATATAAACTTTATATCTATATAAAATAGCAATCTTTTATTTCTACTCTTGTTTGTTTGCAAACAGCAACGCAACTTTTAACTAGTTCATTTCCTCTTTCTGGGTCTGTCCATAGGGGAAAAAGTATAGAGCTTTATAACCGAAAAAAAAAAAGAAAAAAAGAAAAAGCAGATTATGAGAGAGACGAGGATCAATTCAGTGCACAGATACTAGACTGAGAATAACAGGGCAAGTCGTGGGGAAAGGGGATGAGAAAATGATTGTTTCAAGATCATGTGGCATTATATGGTAGGGCACATCTGCATTTTATCTCCATGTAAATTGTTACTGCACTGACAAGAATAGGAAAAAAATAAAAATATAATTATATTCGGTGAGCCATAGTGGAATGTAATGTTGTTAAAAGCATTTCTAGTGTAAACATTGCACTTCATTTGATTATATTACATGATATCTCATTCATCACTGTTCACCAAATGGAACCTAAGGATGTAAAAGATCCGAACAGATGGTAAGGGCCGCCTATAAGTTTTTCAGGCATAAAATTATGTATTTGGTCAGAAAATATCGATTATGTCTAATCTCCTCGTCCCTTGTAAATGTTAGGCTTGTATTACTGAAAGCGTCATTAGAGCTCAAATAATTTCTAACACGTGGACAAGCAAGCTCGTTCAAGCAAAACAGTAAATAGATTGGCTAATCAATGGTTACCAAGCATTTGCATTATTTGAAATACAATCTTCCTCTCTGGATCACTTTTTCCTATGCTTTTCTTAAGTCACTGATGTAACTTTTTCCCTTAGTAATTATATTGACTACATTCGAGGACCATAGACTAAAAGCCAGCATAGGTGCAATAAATTATTACCTCTGCAAGGACTTGTAGAGCACCACTGTCACATACTTTGCCAAAAACCGATGTGTTGAACCAAGTGCCACAACAGCAGGGCCGCCCTTCCCTTTTTGCATGTATAGATGATTGAGCACCACGTGTTGAGGTCTTGACAAAGGAGGTGGAATCTCCATGTATGATGATGGCATATTGAGCAGCGTCATCTGTAAGTGTGGAGGAACAAATGGCGGCTCCTTCGCAAAATCATCATTCCCAAGTTGCAAATTGTTGTAGCTCGACTCTGGAGACTGAGGGGGTTCAAAACTGGATATACTTTCAAGGTCCTCTGGAACATAATCCTGCCAAAAGATTAACAGAACATTGGTTGGCACTTAATAATGAAGTAGTAATCCTTACTTTCCAGCATGGTTTTAGTTTGGGAACTGTTAGTTCAGACCATGTGAACATACACAAACATGACTGTAAGCACGTAATTGTTCCTATGAATCTAGAAGAAACATTTCAATAACTAGCTATGCATACAATACATCCATGCTGATTTGCCAATTAGAGAACAAAGCTGCCGACTCCATCTGCAAAGATGGTGGCAAAAATCACCATAGATTTTATTAGCGAGTCATGGATGGATAGCAGTAGTATCGTTTTTTATATAGGAATATAGTGTGAATAAGAATTATCTTGCTAAATGACATTTTTGATCATCGGAAGTCGCAAAGTGGCATTTTCTATAAAATTTTAGTTTATCTTGAGACAACACTTCCACGTTAGTTCAAAAGCAGTAAAGCATGGTTCTTTTTTTTTATTTTTTGAACATATTTTTCATAAAACTGCAGAATATAAATAAAAGCTCATCTTGAGAAATTGAATATTCTTAGATTACACTTGCCAAACAATGATTATATATGGATATATTAAGTACTCAAATTCAGTAGCACCAAAAACAGTTCCACATAAGTTAATGGAAAGGAGAGAGCAAAGTTAAAATTTCAATGATGCTTTCAGATCTATCTTGGGAGTTTCAAAATACAATACCACCAACAGACTGCTTCTAATTCTTGACTTCGCATATGCTTAACCAAATTATTATATTAAATGGTAGAATAAAAGAAGTCTTTAGTTGCGCAGCAAAACTCTAATGGTTCCCTTTTAATTTTTGCAAATCACAGCATAGTTGTTCATATGTTCATCACAAAACAATTTCTATGGTTCCTTTCAACTTTTGTTTTCTTCAATTTTAAGCTTGAACAGATGCACATGATTGAGGAACTAATAGGATAAGCAGTGATAAATATTGTTTCATGCTAGAAGTCATAGAAATACCAGAATTTAAGATTCTGAATAGTAAATTGTAAGCTATAGAAACCCATATGCAAATGCCAGCAAAGCTTATTTCCACATACATCTTCATCTATTCTCAATAAAATAGTACAAACAAGGAAACCCATGAAAGAATAAAAAAGAAAAGGAAAAGTTATTACTCATGCATCAGATACCATTATCCTTGTGAAACCTGTGGCAGCATTTCAATTCCACGTCATTATTTGTAGGAAAATTTAGATTCTCACTCCTATTGTGCCCATGCATAATACCAAGACAAAAGTACTGATGAAAGTTTTTACCTGCAAATCCAAAACATTGTAAGCATTGCCAGAATCATCTTGGGCCCAAGGCAGGTCAGGGATGTACTTCCACTGTCTATCAACTATGAACCTGTATTGATAAACTCCTGAAGGAAGTACTTTCATTATAGTGAAATCTTTACCAGATCTCTGCAAGGGAATTCTGAGCAACGAAGTGAGAGGATATATTAGATTCTTGAAATGCAGTTAATAGTGTCATTAAACAGAAAAGCCAAAAAAAAGCTAAAACCAATAAATTCCAACAACCTTGTTTTCCAGTTATCCCACGATCCCTCAACAGCCACATCCTTGCCACCATAGCTCCATGTAATCATTGTTGGAATCCCTTGTTCATCGCACATTTCTTCATAACCAACAGTAGTTTGCATCCATGAATTGCTTGGACTTTGGATCTCATCAGGTCTTTGCAGTGGAACCACTGGAACCTAGAAAAGAAAAGCAATGAAGAAGAATAAAAAATAATAACTTTTATAGATTTATTCACAACATAAGATTAATACATCAGCTAGCTTAATACAAATATATTCGACCATGAGATGATGATTACCATGTTAATCGAAATAACAAAATCAGATAAATGATCCCCAAGCAGTGAACTCTATCAACATATAACAGAATGGAATTTTCTCATAAATACGATCTTTTCACTATACCACTGACAGTTTTTGTATATTACAGAAAGATGAAATTTCAGCACTTCACGATACACTAATGGTAAGGGCCATTAAATGGTTTGGAAAAAATAACCACAAATCAAATATCCGCCCAACAATGCAATATCACATAGCACTTATAGAAGCTCATCAAAGACTATATCATAAAGCCAACACAATTCACAGCAAATAACCAAACATTCATTTTCCTATGTTTTTTCTAAAAATTAATTTTCCCATGTTTTCTCTAAAAAAAGAAACCAATGACAAGAGGATTTTTTAACAATGAAAAATTAGGTTTTCTAGCAAATGATATGCAACTAGTTGAGCATAAAAGGTAAGCCCATGACAGAAAAAAAAAAAAAAAATTGAAGGCCAGCATAATATCACCTAAAAAAATCCTCTAAACTAAATGATTTAATCGGATTCTTCGAAACAAGTCACAAATCTTATGGAGAGACAACAATGTAAACATAGACACCTACATGCATACTAAAATTAGAGGAAACCCACATTAGAAACATCGTAATAGGAAACTTCGAAAAATAAAAAGAAAAAAAAGAAAAAAAAAAAAAAAAGAAAAGAAAACTGACCTGAGGAGTGAACATGAGAGGTGAATGAGTGGCTCTGGGGCTATGAGGAGGGGACTGACCCATCAACTCAGGAGGAGGCGGAAGGTACCCAAGGTGGGTCTCATCTGATGAAACCATCCCTTCGCTGCCGTTATTGCCTCCTCTTCCTCCGCCACCTCCTCCTCCATCAATCCCACCACCACCTGATCCTGATGGGCTATTTAACCCTTCTTCTTCTCCTCTTCCATTCACATTTCCCATATTATAATTAATTATTATCTATCAACTCAACCACAATCTCCACTGATTTACACAATATCAAAAATATGTATAATATATTATTATTATTGTTATTATTATTGCTAGGATTCTGATTATTTATTTATTTATTTATTTATGACTTTACCCAATACCCATCAGCTATTACCCAAAACCCATCAACTATAGATAAATCAAATCGCACTAAATTAATAACCCATCAAGCAATTGTCTAGAACGATGCCAAATTTCGACAATTCTTGGTAAGAACAGAATTGGTAAATACACAGCAGAGTAAAAAAAGTAACTTGAAGAAAGAAAGAGCACTAACAGAATATAAAAAAGAAAAAAAAGAAAGAAAGGAAAAGTAAAATGAATTTTCCGACGAGTTTGGAAGATGAGATTTGAGAATTGAAACGAAGGGTGTGGGTGCGGGTAGTGGTGGTGATGGTGGTAGCGGTGGGCCAATTAGAAGATGAATATATCGAATATCATGTTTTTCGTTCCTTTTCTTTTTGGTGTATTATTTACATTTGTTTTTAATAAAATGAGATAGAGGAGTGGATGGTGGTCACGTCATCATTTGACAAAGTCTCTTCCAATGATAATTTTTTTTAAAAAATTACATTTAGAAAACTCGTAGCTTATAAAATACAACTAATCCTTTTTATCTTTTTTAAAATATATTAATTTATTTTAATATTTTACTTTGGTTGTACTATTAAGTCTTTTTATCAATTTTTTACATACTTCTCATAAGGTTAATAAGAAAAAACAGAAGTCAAAATAATTAAATTATTATATTAAAAAATATTATAATAAGGTTTCTATAGTTTAAATATATAATTAGTTCATCTTTGTATTTTAAAAACTGTAATGGATATTTTTGTCATTTTATAATATATTTAATTGAAAAAATGCAAAAATTAAACAATCTTATAATCTAATGGAAATAAGATATAAGAATATTTTCATCTATTTAAAAAAAAAAGAACGTAATAATTGTATTTTATAAATCATAGAGATCGTAGAATAATTTTTCTTTTGTTTTTTTAGTGTATCATAATCCTTGATACTTTACATTTTAATTCACTTTCTTTGGATTTTTTATTAATTTTATTTTAATTTTGATCTCCTGCAATAATTGCATCCTCAATTATAAATAAAAAAATATTTTTATTATTTTTAAAAATTAATAATAAAAATAAAATTTTAAATATCCTTTGAACATTAAATTTAAATCTAATTGACAACACATTTATAGATTCAGAAATATAACATTTGAGACATTTTACAATTAAAATAATTAAAAAATTATTTATTACTAATTGAATAATAATTGGATTATATTATCAATAAAAAATTACTCTAATTAGGATTTATCATCCTCAAAATATAGATGGGATAAAATTAATGTCATTAAAAAATTATATTTTATTAATTTGATTTTATGCTACATCGGGGGATTCTTTTAGTAACTTAAATTTATGTTACTAAATTATTAATTAATACATTTATTTTCAAAAATTAAAATTTAATATGTACCACATTATTTCTTTATACTGATGCGACTTTTATCAGAGTTACTGTCACAATCCAAAACCGTGGGCCGGACCGGCACTAGGACCTAGGTAAGCTTAAGGCCCCCGAGGCCCGTAGTAAGCCTAAACGATCAACACTCACTCTATTATTATCTGATTGACAGAATAGTATGCCCATATTATGACAATATTCATAAATTTATCAGAGTCAATAATTTAAACCCAGCCATAGTATTAAATACTATTCACAGCTCGGGCCCATATCCATATAACAACAGTATATTTTCATGTAAATATTTATTGTCATAATAAGATCACACTATTCCTACCACATTGTCTCCAAATAAGCATAAAGAATCACTCCACAATTTATTTATATCACATAATAATTTATTTTACATACCGAATTTTTAATTTCAAATCCTAACTGCGGAAGTAAATAAAAGTGCGGAAACACAAATATTTAAAGATATTTTTACTAACACGATCACTCCTCTGCGAAGAAGGAAGCAGAGTCTTACAACCCAACAGTACTTCTATTCCCTGAAAAATGTGTATGGAAGGGGGGCGAGTTTCACTAAACTCAGTGAATAATAATAAACGATTCAAACCCACACATTCAAGCAGTATGCTTTCACAATATAATAAAATGACATACTTCGCAAGCACGTGTCATACAACAGCATCTTCAAACGATTCACATTCAAATAATCACAACATGTGGAAATTGATCAGTGATGTCACAAATCCACCTATTGGCCCCAGGCCAATTCCATAATAATA